>JAVJIF010007690.1:0-213426 GCA_038442645.1 Agave tequilana
CCCCCCCCCCCCCCCCCCCCCCCCCCCCCCCAACCCTCAAAAAAATACCACACACACACACACATGCTGTTGTATCAACAGGACTCCCTTTTGTGGTTACTTAACAGGTAATAATAGTAATACCTTCAGAATACAAATGATGTTCAATCATTAAAGTTAACCTTCAATGTTTACAGTCATCTGTAGTATTCTGAATTTGGACTTTCTCAATTATCCATGAATTATCTTCTTCATGATTATCATGAGAGATAGGTAAACATTTGTGCCATTTCAAGAATTGAACCCTGGTCTCCCCTTTGAAAATTCTTCCTTTTGACTACTGCACCAGGCACCATTTGTTATATTCTTCATAATTATCATGGCCATAATTTCCTTTGAAACTAGCCTGTAACTAACTATGGTACTGATTTGTCCTAAAACTTCCTGTTCTTTCCCATTGTGCCAAACAACTGAACCTGAAGCCGAGCAAACACCTCAATTATCTATACTTCCAGTTGCTGAAGGATGTGGTAGGCTGTGCTTCTGTGTTTCCTCATTTACATCTAGAAAATGGTTCAGAATCTTCTGAGTTTCATTCCATACATAATTGTGACTTTCTTTTTGCATCCTTCTGAATGATGCATACTTGAGAGTTCTCTACAGACTACTACTTTCCTAAGAAAAAAATATCTATATTGATTCAAAATTTCTTGTAATTTTTTAGTATCATTTATTGCATAAATCTCTCCCGCCGTGAGTTTCTTTCTGCTGTATAAAATGGAGAACATATGAGCACATTCTCTTGACTAAGTACAAAACATGCTATTTTGCAGATTTTTCTAGGCATAGAAGCATATAAGAGAAAAAGAGTCTCTTCAATTGTAAAGCTGGAAGCATGGTGCTGATTATTTGGTTTATAATTAGAGATTTCTAACAAATATGATCAACTTAAACTAGCAGGTATTTGGTTTATAATTAGAGATTTCTAACAAATATGATCAACTTAAACTAGCAGATAGATATGCAGTATCTTTCATGTGGACAAAATGTTGTACATTGATCCAACACTCCATGGAAATTGCAGTGGCAGGAACCTCATGCAATAGGCTGCCTGTATTTATCTAGAATTCCACAAGATGCAGGCCAGTGTTTGGAGATAGTTTGTTCCCAGAAGCACGAAAGATCTTTCTACATGTATTCTACATGTGTTTCTTTCAATTACCAGTGGTGATAAATGATGCCCAAGGCCTCGCTCAGTTTGTAAAAGGTTGGGAGTGTGGATGCCCTAGGTTCAAGTCCAAGCTTAGTATTCCTTCCACACAGACACACACACACACACCCACACGGGAAAAAAAAAATCCAAGCTTTATTTTTGTTCAGGAAAAAGAAAGTTGATACATGATTGCTTGGAATGTCAGTTATTCTTCCTAAGCAGTGTATATGATGAATATCAATGTATACTTGTATTTTTCTTTGAGAGATAATA
The DNA here is from genome assembly GCA_038442645.1 of Agave tequilana. Taxonomy (NCBI): domain Eukaryota; kingdom Viridiplantae; phylum Streptophyta; class Magnoliopsida; order Asparagales; family Asparagaceae; genus Agave; species Agave tequilana. The sequence goes on from JAVJIF010007690.1 coordinate 1,466, forward strand.
TATTAATGGTGTCTTATTACATTATTTATTTATTTCATGATGAACTTCTCATACACTGTATGAAACCTCTCCAACAATCTCTTTGCTCCTGTGAACCAAGTAACTGGATATATTTATTTCCTATGCTTCTCCGAGAATTTTACCATGAATGATTGGATATGTCAGGCTCCATCCAGTAGAAATTCAATTTGTTAGAAATGCAGATCTCAAATGTATGGAGTGTGACAAAAATAAATGATCCTTCTGACAAAAAATTAGTCGATACTATATAAGAATGATATTCTGTTATTTACACATTACATACAGACCCTATCATTGGCATGACCAAATCCTAATGTTGTCAGCTTTGACAGACTGGAGAACTCCTTGCCTCTTCATTATTCTATACACAAGTGTCTCTACATGTTACATGTTAAATTTTTTTTTTTTTTTTTTAAATTTTAGGTGGGAGGAGTTCCATTTCTTTGTTTATTTCAGGTTTCGACTCAAACTTTCTCCTTGGGAGGAATTCCTTCAGGTCCGGCTTCACTCACATATGGTGGTAGGATCACAGGTGCAGCATGAACTGAAGCCCACCGATCCCTCAGAAAGCTCATGAACTTCATCACCATTTCCCTTCGGAACTCCAGCTCCCCAGTGAAGAGGTCGAGGATGCCAAATGCAAGAACATATTTGAAAGGAACCACGAGGAGAATGATCGCAGCACTCAGGACCGCTAAAGCAACCTCCGTTGTTATCTGCACCAAAAGTGCCAACATAACATTATGCAAGGGTTGTGCTATTTCACTGCTTAGAAAAGTGACCATCAGAATTGTCACCATTATGATAGTTTACCTGCATATCAAATTTATACGTAGCAGGTAGAGGAACCGCTTACTTGAGCAGACTCTGTAAATTTGGCCATGAAAATGCATGACAAAGTGCGAATAACCAAATTTTACAACTTGCGTGAATCGAGGGGCCTGTTTTTTTCCTTCATCTGCAGTGATGGCATATACAAATATACATATTCACATTTTACTTGGATTGCAGCAATCAAATTCGTATGTACAACCAGTGGAATGAGACATGTCCTTCATCTGCAGTGGTGTTATATACATGTTCATAGGCATTTTACTTGCATTGCAGCAATCAAATTCTTAAGCACAACCAGTGGCATGAGACGGGCATTAAGTGTCTGCATTCAGGAGAATTTCTGAATTTGACATGGGATACAAGGAATTCTATCTGATAGATGTGTGCATATGGACATGCACTTAATCACTAACAAGTGATAACTTCTTCAGGTCCTCAACTTAACATGCAAGTGATAGATTGCACTCTTTTTATGAAAAGTGCCAAAAGTTGGAAAGGAAATGTCACCATGGTTCCATGATTGTTTATAAGTTTGTAACCGTAAGTGTTGTCAAGTCTGCCATTACAAGTCCCCAGTCATCCTTTATTCTTAGTGTTGTGAAAAAGGAAAGGACAGAACTACATATGATTGGTAGTAGCTTCCATCAGTTCGGGTGTGCATAGTGCAATTGTTGACATAAGTAAAGGCTTAAAAGAATCATATCAAGCAGGCCCTTGTACAGAGCACACCAAGACTGGCTGTTACAAAATTTCAGTAGCTATCTTCTTCATATATTTTCATATTAGTTGTTCTTATTTGCTATAGGCAACCTATAGTACTAGTAGAACTCAAAATGTTCCAAAAATTGTTTCTATAATATATAAAATGCCCAATTGAGGAAGAATAGGGATGATACTATGCATGAGTTTGTGATCAAGCAGTTGGAGCTGTACGAGAAATAAACACAATGCCGACTTGGTAGGAGACCGAAACAATTGGAGGTTTTGAACAATTAGAATAAATTTCAGACTCTCAAACAGATCTCTGTAACTCAAAGGGAACAGCACTGTATAACAAATCATAAAGCATTATTCCAGCATACCTCAGGTTGACCTGATAGAACAATTGTTCGTATCTTAAGTGGTGACACATTCACGTTCTGTAGAAAATATTCCATGTCTGCCATGGCCTCTTTAAGGGGTATGATCTTCTGAATAGTTCTTGAGGGTGGCTGACAACGTAATGTAATTATACCAAAAGATCTTCGGAGCCGACCTTGCTCTTTAAGCCCTTTGAATAACAGCATGGTAGTTGCCATGACCATCAGCGCCATTGGGAATATAAATGAAAGTAGGTTCCTGACAGTCATAGGCACAATTACTTTAGTTAGTGACAAAATTGATATGCTCTGATACCAATTGTTGCGTGTATAACCCGGGATACTATACTTACTATGATACCAATAGTTGGGAGATGCGAGATCCCCACCGACGACCTCAATTAGCCATGAGATCGATTACCTCGAGCACACATGATGAATATTAAAAGATATAAGAAGAAAAACACACAATTTAACGTGGTTCGGCCCAAACTTGACCTACATCCACGGGGAGAGAACTTGAGAGAGCTTTATTAATAAACTTGATACAAAGAGATCTAACCTTCCTCTTAATGACAAAAGAGTATTCACCTTCTCCTTAAATCTACGCCTAAATTAAAAGAGTGTACCCTCTCTTTATGCCCTTTCATCTTACTCCTCTCTTTTGGTTTTTTAGGGCCTTACATCGTTGTTCATCATAACTTTTTTTTTGCTCTTCTGCCCTCTGCTCCTCTGCTTCAATTTATAATGCCGGATTACAACCTTTATTTATTGGATTTTGCAATATAACTCCTATTTGGACTATGAAATGATCTTGGCCATTGGATGCTTGAAAAATCTAGATCAATTCTGTTAAGAGTTGATCTCCTTGGTCTAGAAGGATTCTAGACCTTTTAATTTTTAGAAACAAATTTTCATTGAATAGGATTGGAATCCTATTTATACTCCTCTTGAAATGGAACCTATTTCACCTTGATTTGCTTCTTATGCTTTAAGCCATCGTCTTCTCCAACTCAATTGAATTTTCTTGGACTATCATCTTCTCTTGAAAAACAAAAAAATCCTAACAATCTCCACCTTCACTTACTTTTTAAGCCTTTAACAAAGCAACTTGAGATTTTGGATTACTACCTTAATTTTTTTTTCTTGGTTGTAACCATGTCGTGAAGCTTTTAACCTTGCCCGCTCTCCCGGGCCTTTGGCGGATTCACCGCCATGCCTTGGGTCATCTCGAACCTCGCCTGAATGCATCATTTCTGTAGTCGTCTTGCGACTCTTAAACTCGTTTCAGTTTTCATTGAAGCTCCACCTCAAAGTGCGCTCCCTTCAAGTTTTTCATTGAAACTTTCTGACTTAATTTCTTTCCCTTTTCTTGCATTGCATCACTGCCGCCACCAGAAAATTTCGCTTATGACGCCTTTCCATCCATGGCGCCCCCACCGGTCTTGAGGCAGTCCGCCTTTAATTCTTTCATGGTCTTACCAACTTCACACAAACACTGTCAAGGACTTGTCGTGCCATGATCTTCCACTGATTACTTGGTGATGATCCACCTTCCATCGATGTTTTAACCTTGAGACTTACTATCTTCACATAATTGCCATGGTCTTTCGGGCCTTACTGTCACACACTGCCATGGTCTTTATTCCATCAATCAAGGCTGACATCCACCACTGTATTGATACTTGCCAGATCAATTGCCCTACTATTGATGATCTTCAAACCTGATAGATCCATTAATGCCTACAATAATCTCACCGTATCACGACTAGTCCGTCGTAACTTTGAATGTGATCTCTGTCGATTCCTTTAACCATCTGTATAGAACCTGTATCAGATATTGAAATCTCCTCAATCTGCACCTACCATTGCATCCAGAATGCTGAAAAACATAGGGTTTGACACCTTGATCATCTGAATCTGATTACGATTGCACTATCTACCTTCCAATCAATCTCGTCCATTGATCGTCTTCATCACCCTCCATTGTTTTTGCTTTGACTTGCTGCCGCAGCAAGACTCCATGAGATGCATTGTGCGATGCCTTTGTGAGCTCGTCGAGTTTGTCTTGCCGTCCGCCATTGGCGATAATTCAATCATCACCTCCGCATCTATCGTGTTCAGATTTGAGCATCATTGAGCCTTGACGACTTCATCTTGATCAATATACTCCAAAAGTCATCGATCTTTATCTTAAAACAAATCTGAACTTTCTTGTTGTCTTCTTCATTTTGATGCCTCTGCCGAACTCCATTGACTTGACATCTTCTTCTTCATCTAAAGCACTCGAGTCTTTGAACGAACATCATCAGCTCTGATACCATTTGTTGTGACGAAATTGATATGCTCTGATACCAATTGTTGCGTGCATAATCTGGGATACCAAACTTATTATGATACCAATAGTTGGGAGATACGAGATCCCCACCGACGACCTCAAGCATGCCATGACATCGATTAGCTCGAGCACACAAGATGAATATTAAAAGATACAAGAAGAACACACAATTCAATGTAGTTCGGCCCAAACTTGGCCTACATCCACGGGGAGAGAATTTGAGAGAGCTTTATTAATAAATTTGATACAAAGAGATCTAACCTTCCTCTTGATGACACAAGAGTATTCACCTTCCCCTTAAATTTACGCCTAGATTATAAGAGTATACCTTCTCTCTATGCACTTTCACCTTACTCCTCATTTTCTTATCATTTTAGGGCCTTACATTGTTGCCCGTCGTAACTTTTTTCTGCTCCTCTGCTCTAATTTATAATGCTGAGATACAACCTTTATTTATAAGATTTTACAATACAACTCTTATTTGGACTATGAGATGATCTTAGTCATTGGATGCTTGAAAAATCCTGATCAATCTTATTAGGAGTGGATCTCCTTGATCTAGAAGGATTCTAAACCCTTTAATCTTTAGAAACAAACTTCATTGAATAGGATTTGAATCCTATTCATATTTCTTTTAAAAAGGAAACTCGTAATCACCTGAAAAGAAAATTGCTGCACCTTGATTTGCTTCTTCTACTTTAAGTCATCGACTTCTCCAACTCAATTGAATTTTCTTGGACCATCATCTCCTCTTGAAAAACAAGGCAAAATTCTAACAGTAAAAAGATTATCAAAGACAAGCGTAGTGTTCATTAAAACATAATAGCATAATATCAAGAACTTTCAGTATATTGAGCTAGAGTTTTCAAGTTTAATGAGTTTTATAACCTCTCTCTCTCTCTCTCACACACACACACACACAAAAAAAAAAAAAAACAGAAAAGAAAACAATATGGAGAAATAACAATTTCCACACGAACAATCTAACAAACAAAAATGATGAATGGCTAAATTAGGTAATAAAGTCGCAATATAGGATGCTCTGGTCATAAACAGACAATCAGATTTTCTTTTTCTCTGAAAAAAGCAGCTAGAGAACTTGAGCATGAAAGAAGTTTGACCTAGTTAAGAAGTAGAGGAAGAATGAACTGTTGCAGAAATTGATATGCTCTGATACCAATTGTTGTAACAAATCGGTGCTCTATGACATCAATTTGTTACTCTCAGAATCGACGTTTGCGGAACTTGACAATATGACAATATTTGCAAAAAAAATATTGTAAGACAAACTAGCATAAACAAAAGAGTAATAAAAAATAACACGAGGATTTAGCGTGGTTAAACTTGGTCGACGTCCACGGGAGAGAGAACTTGAGAGAGATTATTATTAAACTTGATACAACCAATCCATCAATAGGGCAGAATTCGAAATGAGTCAGTTGCTAAACACAATGAATGATAGGAATAAAAAACTCTATCTAACAAATTTTTGACCATTCCTGATTTCTCCATCCATATTTATAAGAACCAATAATCATGATATCTTGGAAGCTTTAACCCTGATTCAATTTCATCACACTATTTTGAACTTGACCAATATCAAATCTTTGATAAATTGGCAAGGTATCACTTCAATGAGGTTAAACTTAAATATGAATGTGACCCTGATCTTTAATTTTGTGATTCAGTTCTAAATTTTGAATCAATGTTAACTCATGTATCCCTTCCTGATTTAAACTATATTCCCGAGCCAACATTGATTCGTGTACTTGTAAATATTGAACTTAAGTCACCTATCTTGCAGAGTCACATTTCATTAATGGGAAATGAATACGAAAATCAACTCTTTAATTTGGAGCCAACTCTTGAACCAAACCCAACTCTTGAACCTCGACTTGATTTAAATTAACTCTATGAGTCTATATTGGTTTCTGTATCTTTCACTCTTGAGTCCAAATCAACCATTTCACCGAATCACATTCCATTGTTGGACCAAGGTGTAGGACAATATAACCCGAGATGATTTACCAAGATTGATCATTTAACTGGGTTGAGAGCTTGCATGATCCTATTCAATTCGGGGGTTATAAAAATAGAAATGGGTTAGAGATCAAAGGTGGGTTCCTGTGAACTTCGCATTCATTAGATTGGGTAGCAATGCTTGCATCAATCAGATGACAACCAGAACTATCACCTTGAAGTAACATTTGTCTTCCCTCTCATTTTTATGCACATATGCATTTCATTCATACATTGAGAACAATGCTGAGATAGGTGTGGGGAGGGATTTACTAATATAGGTTTTTCCTTTTTATATAAATATATGAAAAAAAAACTCTGTCTTTCCTTTTAAAAACTTTTGGAAGTGAGAAATAATATTTTGACCTATTTTTGTAAGAAATTAAGATAATCTTAAGGATCAGTGGAATCATAATTAGGATTTCTTAATACATAGTCAAAATAAGAGTATTTATTTAATTTCTAGGTTTAGGAAGAAAATTGAAAAGTAATTTGGTCTTAATTTTTACCTTGATGAAATATGCACTCTATACATGCACTTACATACTTAGAATTCAAAACAAAGACTCTTGTACCTTCTATATATATATTATATCCACTAATTAAGCTGGGTATTAGTGCCTCATAAAGCCTAAGTATTTACGCCTAAAAGTGGTTAATATCACCAATTAAAACTCTTAGTTTTGTGGCCTTGTTTGCTTGAGTCCTTATGTCCAAGGGGTGTTTTCTCACCCGATGCCCTAAGACATTCAGTTTGGAAGTCACTGTCTAAAGGCGCATTACATAGGTGAATTAGAAAGCCCAATAGAACTAAAGGATAATATCTTCATAAACTATTAATAAGGCATAAAAGTTGGAGTTGAAAAATCTCGAGCCATATTTACACGGTCACGAAAGTGCATATGATTTAAGATAAAATAATAGTTTAGATGAGAAATACAGTTTGAATTCTTACCTTGATTGACAACAAGTTCTTGCATAGAGACTAAGTCTAATAATGAATAGTTTGGTGATCCTATGACTTATAAATAACTTGATTTTTTGTAAGAATTCTTCATAAAAAATCTCTCTTTCAAAATGTGTTTTCGAAAATACTAACACTTTATTTTTTTTTATGGATTTTGTGGGTGTAATTCACTGAAAACTCTTAGGAGACTACAACTCCTTCTCTAGGGATAACACAGAGATTTAAAGACTTGTTGCACATGCTCAATTGTAGTCACGTGACCTGCGAAAGTGGTTAAATTCTTAGTTTTAGTTTTCTTATTTTGCTCGGGGACAAGTTAAAAATAGGTGTGGGGGTGTGATTGTTCACTATATTGCATATTTGTTCACATTTTCACATTTTAATTGTAATAAAACTCTGATATTTAACTCTTTAGTGTCTAATGGTGTGCATGTGTAATTAATGGAGAAAAAAAGAGAAAAATCCCAAAAACATCCAAATAATCTGAATTTTTAAAGATAAATTTTCTAGCCATGAAATCAACGGGGATATTCTGAAATCCCAACCCCAGAGGAAATCCTATCTGAAGAAATGGAAACAATTGAAAATGGAAAATCACGCGACCAAAGATTTGACCCAACGTCCAAATCTTAGCCGCGTAAACGTGGCTTTTGTTGCGTTTCTGCAGCCATATCTGTGTCATTGGGCCAGTGATTTCACCTCATCTTTTCACCACCCTTTTGGCTCTCCTCTCCTCCTATAAATACAATACCAACAGTGGAGGAAAAGGACGTTAAGTAGAATTTAGACTTAGCCTTTCATTGTAGGATTTAGGTTAGGATTTTGTTGTTAGTTAGTTTATCGGATTGTAATCTCCATTTATTTCTTTCTTTTGTTCTAGTTTAGTCCAGAAAAGAGAGAAAGGAGAGTTGTAAATTGTAATTGAAGTAACATCAAGGAGGATTCATTGTAATTCATCATCTCGATTCTTGGTATGTATCTTTTTTTTGCCTGTTCTTTATTTACTTGAATTCTTTTTGTGGCTCACTAAATTTTTACCCTCTTCTATCTACTTTTGATCAATTTTGTGACACAGTTGAATCATTTGCATGCCTTAGTTTAAGCCTTACATTCTGCGAGTGTTCTTGAAGGTAGATGAGGATGGATGTTGGTTTTTAACTCTTCTTTAGAAATTGATTTTTAAACTTATTTTTATTTCATTCTTGATTTTCTTGATGGTTTAACATTCGAATTTAAGAATGGTATTTAAAAAAAGTTTCATTCTTCATTATCTTATTTTTTTGTTTGGACATTTGCCGATGATTTAAATTGAGGCCCAAATCTTTCAAGATGTAAGGAGTTAGTAGATTAGTGAGCCAAATTTTTTTCTTTTAGAAAACTAATTTTCTTCTCTCGTGTTTTCTACCATTTCCCCAAAGCCCTAATTTTCTTTCTTTTTGTTTTCCCCCCTCAAAACCCAACTTTCATACCGTATTGTTTTCACTTTTTCTTTTTAAAACAGAGAAATAACTTGTTTTTGACAAAGTACCTAAACGTTTTCATTACATCCCTCCTTGTGGATCACAACCCGCATAGCCACTTTGCTATCACGGTAGTATTAAGGAAACCAAAGCATCATTCTTAATCTCTGATTTCAAAACCTATTTCTGTGCTCACTTTTCCCTCGACCACTTCAACAATTTTTCTCTCTCTGCTGATCCTCATTTCAAGTATTTTCTTCATGAGACCCACGTCTTTCATTGAGAATACCTTTGCCAGCTGAGCTTTGAGATTCACAGTCTTCTTCATGCTTGAACCAACAACAAGAATGTCATCGATATACAAAAGTAGTATGATGTAGGAATTCTCAAAATACTTGAAATAACAACAATGATCAGCTTCCAGTCTCCTGTATCCACTACAAACCTTAAATCTGTTGAACTTCAAATACCACTACATAGTGTTTTCCATTGATTTTGTAAGGGAAAAAACTTACAAAAGAGATTAAGGAGATAAATTATTACAAGTAATTGAAAAGAAAATTATAGGTAGATCTCCTCTGAGATTTCTGAAAAAATGTGCTGGTAGGAATCTGATCAGCGCGCTATCACTTTATCCCTTTGACGATGCGATCGGTTAGATAATCGAACTGCCTCCTCTTGGGAATTCCTTCTCGCCTGGTTCTGAAAATTCCTTGAGAGGGAGGAAGGTCTTAGGGTATTAGCATCCTAAATTTATCCTTGTAGGATTAGAGAAGCAATTCTCTGAATTCTTGAAAGCGAGAGAGTAGATCTCTAATCTCTTCTCTATCCTGGATCGTTTCTCCTTTCTCCCCTTGTGTGCCTCTGGTAGGCTATTTATAGGGAGAACAGGGGTATAATCGCCCTCTAGAAACAGAATGAGTCAATCTGTTTTGTATCTGGAAAGTACCCTCGCCGCGAGGCTAGAGTCAGCTTCTGCAAAGTTAGGAATAGCATGTAGTGCTAATCTCTTGATTCGCTCCGCTAAATGAGAGATACTCCCTTGATCCTCTCTAGTTAATTGAGAGATCTCCCCTGATCTTCTTATTTGATTGGGAGAGTCAAAAGATCATGGCAGGCAACTGCCAAATTTGATTTCAATCAACATGATCTCATCTGGAGATTTGATTTTATCTGGGGATTTGATTAGTAAAAATGACTATAAAAGACTCGCAGCAGAGTCGTTGCGTTGAGCCCATAGCGGAGCTGGGAGAAGCTTCTGGCGAAGTTAGAAGAAAGCTCTCAGCGGAGCTAGATAAAACTTGTGGCGAAGCTACCAGTCAACCTTTTGTGCGGCTACATGGAGCTTCGAGGGAAGCTAACTTTCTGCGGAGTTAACTGAGCATTTCCAGGCGAAGCTGTAAGTTAGCTCGCAGCAAGGTTATGAAAGAGCTTCCTGCGATTATAAGAAACTTTGGTTTCTCATAAGAGATTTATCTCGTGGGTTCGTGTGAGACTAAGTGTTGAGCTAACTTAGTGTCTCTGGACCTGCTTGGGCCTTCTCACGGGATTTTAAGGACGATCTTAGCTTACTGTCTGCTTCACTGGATCAGTAGAGTTCAACTTGCTGATTCGTCCCTTTGAGATGGGTGAAGAACTGGTCGTCAACTTGTCTGCCACTTGTCTTTTGTAGATGTCAATAAGTTAGATATTGTTCAGGCCAGTTAGGAATCCTGTCTTTTTTAGAGAGTCAACAAGACCCCCTTCAAAGTTTTCATGAATCTGAAATGGAATGGTTCAGATTTTGAAATACTTTGAACTGCTTTTATGGTATGTGGGTATGAACATCGCCTTTAAGGTTGAGTTTAACTTCGCCTTTAGCCCCACTTTCAAGGTGGAATAGGTTCGCTGAGGAATTGTATTCGCTTCCGTGTAACTTTACGCTTCTGGGTAGCCTCGTGCTTATGGGTAGCTTCGCGCTTGGGTCTCCCGGAGTGGCTTCGCTTTGGATCGGGATGGAACGACGTTCCTTTCCCGGGGCTAACTGCTTTTTTGCGAGTTGCGAGAAGGGTTGCTCCCTTTTCGAGATTAGAATAACCTCTTTTGCATTAACGAGGGAGATTATTACCTTTTTTGAAGTTCAAATAACTTCGTGCGCATTCCCAAGGGAGACTATTCACTTTCTCAAGGCCAAGCACTTGAATGCCTTAAATTCGCCCACGCCTCCAAGCTTGAAGTAGCAGCGGCGTGGTCAGGCCATGAGGCCTATAAATAGGACACTTGTAATCCTTCTCAGAGAAACATACTTTTCTGTTTCTGAAAAGTTTGTTTATAACCTCTCCCCATTGCTCAAGCAAGGAAGTTGAGACCCCTTGAAGTAGTGGGGACTCTCACTCAATCAAGAACTGGTGAACCTCAGCCATCCAGTTCCAGTGACTTTTAGGGAGTTTGTCTCCCTTAATCTTCTTAGCTTTATCAGCTATCTTAGGGATTAAATTCTCTTGGTCTTTGCATTTGGCTGACTTTCAGAAAAGGGTTTTGGCCCTATTTTTTAGCTTCTCGGTGAACTAGCATTCTCGCTCTCTTCATGCAGAGTCGCTGCCTTGATCTGTCTGTTGGCCCAAAGGCCTTCCACCCTAGTTTTCATGATGATTAAATCATGTAGTTATGTTTACTAATAATCTTGTGTTGTTTAAGTTTCAGATCATTAACCAAGATATTAGTTGGTGATTAGCTTCAACAAGGAGTTTTAGAAGCTTTTCATTGTGATTCCGGTGCCAAAGCTTAAAGATCACTCCTTTGCACTTTGTGGATCAAGGTTTGGGAGCAAGTCATCTTGAAGATGGAAGATCGTCAAGAAGACTTAGGTATCCTAGTTTAGATAGTGTGTTTAGATCCATTTGTAAAGCTTAGTATAGTTGATATGCTTGTTGATTGAGTTTTTACCTGCACACAAAAATAAATAATATTAGATTTAGAACAAGTTGTGCAAGGTTCTCAATTCGAATCCGCGGTAGCAGTGGCTATGCGGGTCGTGATCCTCAGGGAGGGACTAGCGATGGAAGCTTTGTCAATAAGTTATCTCTAATGTTTTTATTAATTTAAAGTTAAGTTAGAAAGAAAGAAGATGGAGAAAAAGAAGTGATATTTACAATGAAAGTGAGGAAAAGAATTTGGAAAGATGGAGATGGTGATCTAAACTAAAGAAATAAAAGAAAGAAAACTAAAAACTATACACACCTACCTCTTCAGTCTGCTTACCGTTGAACCATTGCGACGACTTACCTTTTCTTGGAAGGCGTACAAGTATGGCGTATAGGATCGTCCACGTTCACGATCTACACTACGAAAAGAAAATAATGGCAAGAGAAAGCTTGTTCATCTCCATAAGCCATCAAGGGCTCTTCTTCGGCTAGGCAGTCTCGAAGCAATCAGATCTCATGGTCCACACAACATTAGAGAGAAACAAATAGAAGAAAATAAGAACAAAAAAGAAAACAATAAAAGAATAAAAACGAACCTCGAATCGATTTATTTAACAATGGAAGAAGAGCAAAACTTACACCGATTGTCACCCTCAGTACAAGTAGATCTCCTTCCTCCATGAAAACATCATCTCCTCTCAGTTACAGAAATTACAAAAGAAAAACAAAAATCTAACCTAAACTACAAACTACAAGTTAGCCTAAAACCCTAGAATTTTCTCTGTGGATTTTGTACGCCCTTCTCGGTTGCACTGCAGGGGTATTTATAGGTGCAGAAGGAGGTAGAGTCCCAACACAACTCTCCCACGAAAACGGGTCCCCTGGCTTATCCACTTTGCCGCGGAAACGCGGCTTGGGTCGCGTTTCCGCGGCCATGCAGTGTCGGCTGGCCACGCGCTTTGTCGCGTGGCCTCTCTTGGTCCGTCCATCTGGGAGTTTGCTTCTGGAAGTTTGATCCTGGCTCTTGATCTTGGGATTTCGAGATAACTTGGGAAGCAAGTTACCCTAGATCTCAAATCTTCCCATATCTTTTAAACGAAATTTGCTATCCGTCTTTGGCTTTTATCCTCATCCTGCAAGTGTTTAGGGTTGAATAGAAGTTTATCCTTCCCTCATCTTTGTATTTGCAACTTTTGCCCTTAGTAATTTGCAATTTAGACAATTAATATTTGCAACTTTTACATTGAGCTTGAATATGGGCTTTTGGGCTTCTTTTTAGGCTTTATTTCTTTATTTTAATATTTCGAGGCCTGCACACAATAAATCATAAAATATTAGTAAATGTGCAGAATTATGGGAAAAAATATGAAAATGTGATGGTAAATATAATGATAAAAATGCACTTTTCACTACCATCACACCCCCACACTTATCTTTTTGCTCGTCCTCGAGTAAAAATCAAAGAAAAAGAAAAAGAAAAGAAAAATTAATCTAACCTAACTCACTTTCGTAGGAATCACGGTTGCATTTAGCATGTGCAACAAGCCGTTAAACCCCTAGGTTACCCTAGAGGACGAGTGTTGTCTCGTGAGGGTTTTCAGCGGATTGCACCCACAAAATTCATAAAAGAAAATATTTGAAATACTTTTGCAAAGACTAAGTAGTCTATAAGTTTTAGGATTATCATTTTTATTCATTCTTAGACTTAGTCTTTATAAAGTAATTGTTTTCATTTTTAAGTAAGGATCAAAATTGAATTTTGTGTATAGTCTTTTTCGTTACCAAAAATCATATGCATCCTTATGAATTTTTACTAGGAATTTCTTAACTTGAACTTTCATGCCTCTTTATTTTTTTCTTTTTTTTAATATGTATAACTCACCTATTTTCTTTCGTGTAAGCATCAAGGCTTCTTGAGGCCCTCATACCTAACTAATTGATTATTAGATGTGTTACTACATATATTATATTTCTTAGTCTTCTTAGGCTTTCTAATCCACCCATGTAGTGAACTTAAAGTCGATGACTCCCAACCGGTTGGCTTTAGGGCACCAGGTGAGAAAACACCCCGCGGACTCAAATTCGATTGAACTAGGCCCCAAAACTAAGGACTTTATTTTATTTACTCACCTTTAGGCATGTATACTTATGCTTCTTGAGGCACATGTATCCAGCTTAATTAGTGATATTATTATTATTTTTTTTTATAATTTTTTATGAGGCACAAGGGTCTTTGTCTTAGAATCCTAGATATGCATTAGGTATGCATATTTCATTAAGGTAAAATTAAGACTAACTACTTATTCAATTTCTCCTCCTATACCTAAAAATTCAACAATTTATTTATTTTGACCAAGTTTTTAGAAATCCTAATCATGATTTTCCTAATTCTTAAGACTAACTTAGATTTTTTTTTCAAAAGATAAGTCATAATATTGTCCTTTTTAAAAAAAATTTTTTTTTTTACAAATTTTGGTTAGTTTCTACCTATGTTAATATGTTAGTAAAGCCTACCCCCACACTTATCTCATGCATTATCCTCAATGTATGAATGAATGCATATATGCATGAAAAAGAACAAGGGAAGGCAGAAGTTACCTCAAGGTGGTGGTTCCGGTGGTGGTCTAATTGGTCCACGAAATGCGGCCCAATCTACTTTTTGTGGAATTCGAGGGAACCCACCAGAAATTATTTTAATATAACCCACTAAAAAGATGTGTTCATTAAGAATTTTTATTAAATATTTGACCCCATCTAATTTCCAAATTCCATAACTGATTTCGGAGTCAAATTTGTCAACCGTCTTGTCCCAGAATGGAGTGTGAAAAGATGGAATGATTGACTTGGACGTCATAGGTACAGGAACGAATACCGACTCAGGAAAGAAACTTAAATCAAGTAAGGGTTCAGGAGTCGGGCTAAGTTCAGGAAGTGGGTCCAAATCAATAAGTTGAAGCTCAAGTCCACAATAATCTTCCCACAATGGAATGTGACTCAATATTGGTGATTCAAGTTCAGGAATGATAGGTGTGGGAATCAAGACTGACTCTAAAAGATTACCTAAGTCGGGTAACAAAACAGGAGTCAATAATGATTCAAGAATTTGAACTTGATCACAGATTTGAGAATCTAGGTCACATATCTCATTGGGTTCAATTTCATAAAAATGAGAACTTGCCAATTTATCCATGGGACTTTCAAAATTGCACAATTGATCAAGTTCAATATGATCATCAAAAATGGGTGATTCAAATTCATGATGAATTGGCACAGGATCCAATGTTGACTCAAAAAAAGTGAAATCAGGTGGAGACACCGGAGTCATTATTGAACCAGGAAGCAAAATTGAATCATCAAGTTGAGGTTCATGATCATATTCATACTCAAGATCTATTTCAGGAAAGGAAAAACTTGCCAAGTTATCAAAATTTGAAGTTTCGGCAAGTTCACATGATGGCACTGAATTAGAATCTTGTTGTCCAAAGCAACTTGGTTCGTCGGCTCTAAAAGAGTGGTCAGCGATATCAGAAATGGCCGAACGGTGAGAACGTTAAGATTGAACCATCATATCTATATCATGATCACGGGCTAATCTAGCCTGAGTCATGGCTGCAAGCATCCTTTCATAGTCGATAGGTGCATCATTTTGTGATTAGACTTGAAAAGAGGAAGTGTAACCATGATGAAGTTGTGAGTCGGTGGACTCATGCATAATCATGTCTGAGATTGATGGTAATTGTTGCTTGGACTCATGCATACTCATCATTTCCTGGATAGATGGTAGTCTATTCTGACTGGGTTGATCTGAGTATGAATCTTGGAAAGAATGTGGACTAGGTGGATGTGGAGGACAAATTGGTTGAGAATTAGACTCAGGGGAATCGAAACCCCATGAACTCTGTGAAGAGTTGAAACTATTATGGAAATTATGGTTATAAGATGGGGGATATGGGTTATATACATTCGGATAAGACCATTCCGGCACACTAGGTTGGTCAAAATTATGATATGCCGGGTTGGTAATATCCGAAAAAGAGTTAGGTGTGTAATATGGATTAAAATTGGAAAAATTATTATTGTATGCCATATCACACAAGCACAAACAAAAGAAAACAAACAAAGAAGCAAACAAAAAGAAAAAAATTCTAACCTAAGTTAGGGTAGACCTATGACCTAGACGACTCCTAACTGGTTAGACTGTCCACGGGAGGTAGGATGCAGACTTTGACCACAAGTTAATCAGCCAGGTCAGGGCAAGATTGGTGGGAGGTTTTCCATCAAAGACGTTCCTTAATTAAATAACCACCAATCTTCGGGCTTTCGGCCCTCAATCCCCTTCCTAGACACTGATTTGGCAAGAGTCAACTTCCAGCACCGTTCCCCCTTAGGATAATCTCCTAATTGAGTCCGAGATGTCCCTAGGGCCAACGTCTACTAATTTTAAGTTAGGCTTGGGTTAGTGAGTGCTTGGGATATGATTTTGGGCTAAGGAAGGGTGATGAAATCCCCACCTTATCTTGTTAATGGGTTATGCCCTTAAAATAAATTTGTGCAAGTGTACAAAATAAGTAAATAAGATTCACTCAAAGCATCAACCAAGAGATGAGTCCTATTTAACATGCAATGCGAACGTACCTTGCTCCAGCACTCTTCAACAGTAAAATAAAGGAATTGAAAAGACACGTGCCTAATATGCAAACGTCTAATCAATTTTTATCTTTAACAACAAGTATTTTACTGTTGATTAATTAGCAGTAAGCAGGGTTATCACAGAACAAAGTTTAACAGAGCAGTAGACAGATATTGCAATTTGCAGCAACCTGCAAAAAGATGGATCAGTAAGGAACTACTCAGGCCGCGGTTTCGCGGCAATTGCCGCGTTCCCGCGGCTCTAAAGTAGGCTCTTGTGCTCTGCCTTCGAGGGCAGAGGCACAGAGTTGCTATATGTCCACTTCTGCTGTCAGTTTCCCTGTTCTCCAAACCTACAAACAGAAAGAATAAAAGAATTAGTTAAAAAAATTATTTTTAGAGAAAAACTTACCGTCCCTCCCAGGCAACGGCGCCAATTTGTTGATTGATTTTTTACCTGCACACAAAAATAAATAATATTAGATTTAGAACAAGTTGTGCAAGGTTTTCAATTCGAATCCGCGGTAGCAGTGACTATGCGGGTCGTGATCCTCAGGGAGGGACTAGCGATGGAAGCTTTGTCAATAAGTTATCTCTAATGTTTTTATTAATTTAAAGTTAAGTTAGAAAGAAAGAAGATGGAGAAAAAGAAGTGATATTTACAATGAAAGTGAGGAAAAGAATTTGGAAAGATGGAGATGGTGATCTAAACTAAAGAAATAAAAGAAAGAAAACTAAAAACTATACACACCTACCTCTTCAGTCTGCTTACTGTTGAACCGTTGCGACGACTTACCTTTTCTTGGAAGGCGTACAAGTATGGCGTATAGGATCGTCCACCTTCACGATCTACACTACGAAAAGAAAATAATGGCAAGAGAAAGCTTGTTCATCTCCATAAGCCATCAAGGGCTCTTCTTCGGCTAGGCAGTATCGAAGCAATCAGATCTCATGGTCCATACAACATTAGAGAGAAACAAATAGAAGAAAACAAGAACAAAAGAAGAAAACAATAAAAGAATAAAACGAACTCGAATCGATTTATTTAATAATGAAAGAAGAGCAAAACTTACACCGATTGTCACCCTCAGTACAAGTAGATCTCCTTCCTCCATGAAAACATCCTCTCCTCTCAGTTACAGAAATTACAAAAGAAAAACGAAAATCTAACCTAAACTACAAACTACAAGTTAGCCTAAAACCCTAGAATTTTCTCTGTGGATTCTGTACGCCCTTCTCGGTTGCACTGCAGGGGTATTTATAGGTGCAGAAGGAGGTAGAGTCCCAACACAACTCTCCCACGAAAACGGGTCCCCTGGCTTATCCACTTTGCCGCGGAAACGCGGCTTGGGCCGCGTTTCCGCGGCCATGCAGTGTCGGCTGGCCACGCGCTTTGTCGCGTGACCTCTCCTGGTCCGTCCATCTGGGAGTTTACTTCTGGAAGTTTGATCCTGGCTCTTGATCTTGGGATTTCGAGATAACTTGGGAAGCAAGTTACCCTAGATCTCAAATCTTCCCATATCTTTTAAATGAAATTTGCTATCCTTCTTTGGCTTTTATCCTCATCCTGCAAGTGTTTAGGGTTGAATAGAAGTCTATCCTTCCCTCATCTTTGTATTTGCAACTTTTGCCCTTAGTAATTTGCAATTTTGACAATTAATATTTGCAACTTTTACATTGGGCTTGAATATGGGCTTTTGGACTTCTTTTAGGCTTTATTTCTTTATTTTAATATTTCGAGGCCTGCACACAATAAATCATAAAATATTAGTAAATGTGAAGAATTATAGGAAAAAAAATATGAAAATGTGATGGTAAATATAATGATAAAAATGCACTTTTCACTACCAATCAATGCTCAAGTGCACAAACACACACGTTTTATGTTTGGTTTTTGGTTTTCATGAATAGTTGATCAAAACAAGTTTAATTGATATATGTATAGTTGTTTCTTTCTATACATGCATGCTTAACTTTTAAACAAACTTATTTTGACTTTCCTATTCATGTATTGAAAAATCAAGTTTGATAAAAATACAAGTGTTGGTTTTTGATAAAACTTGCAAGACACAAAAATGATTGAATATGTTGATATATGTCTTGAAATTTTTATCACAAGTTTGTTTATCAAAGTAAAATGATAAAACAATTTTTATGGTAATTTTAAAAGAGATAAAAGATTTTCTAAAATATTTTTAACATGTGTTTTTGTCCCAGAACAGTGGCTGACAGGCCAGGTCGGCCGACCGCACGGGTCGATCGCACCTAAGGCCGGTCGACCCATGAGGTCGACCGACGTGCACAAACTTGTGCACATTTGGCAGCCACAGGGACGGTCGGCCGGGCGGCCGACCGAACCTGAGAGCAGAGCTCTCTGTTAGTTTGGGTCGACCGGGCGGTCGACCGGGTTGCCCCAACGGTCACATTTCTGACCGTTGGCGGTCGGCCGGGCCGGCCGACCGCTAGCCTGTCAGGCTGCCACATCAGCCTAACGGCTAGTTTCAGGGTTTGGCCTATATAAACCCCAATTCTTTGGGATTTTGGCCAAGGTTTTTACAAGAGAAAAATTGCTGTTTCCCTAAAGATAAAAACAAGTTTTCAAAAGTGTTTTTGAGCTTTAATCTTCCAATCTTATTTGTTTTAGGTTTTTGAAAAAATCAAAGAAAATAGGAATTTGGGATATTTGTATTGGTTTTCATTCTCTATCTTTTACAAGAGTTTTCCCAAGATTTTCTTTGAGTTCTTGTTTTCCAAACACCTAGTTTTCCACACTTGAGCTATCATACTATCCTAATCTATTAGGATCTTTGTTTTGTGGAAAAGAGAAAAAGAGAGATTGTTTGAGCTTACTAAGCCTCCAAGTTGTAAACACCCTTGCTCTTGTTGTATCCCTCTTTAGTAGAGGTTGATCGAGTGATTGGTTTGCTCCCTCTAGTGAGAGGTGGAGTTTGGTTTGTAAACCCTCTTCGGTAGAAGTGTTGTGGTTGTTTGGCTACGGGCCTACCCCTTGGTTGTGAGGCGGTGTTTGAGAGAGGAGTTCGGTACTCCTAGTGTTGTAACAAATCCTCCTCGGTGGAGGTTCCCTCGGTGGGAGTATAGTGGATTAGAAATCCTTCTCGGTGAAGGCGGGGACGTAGAGCTAGGGGCTCGAACCTCGGAACATATCTTTGTGTTTGCGTTTGATCCATTATCTCTAACTCTCTCTTATTTGTGTTGTGCATAGCATCATTCATTCATATTGCCATATCATTCATACTTGTGTTGTGCCTTGCATTATTTCATATTGCTCATTCTTATATGCTTGGCTTGCTTGTGTGTGTGCCTCACTTGTACTTAACCACAAGAGCTTCATATAGCACCTCAACCCATATCTAGGGGAATCAAGAGGAGTTAGTCCAAGAGCCCTTCACGGGGAATTCGGCTACACTTGTGCGTTATACTAAGTGTGATTGCAAAATTGTTTTAAGCTTCCGCATTTAGCGCATTTAGTTCACTAGATTAGCACTTACACCTATTCACCCCCTCTAGGTGTGCTTTCAATTGGTATCAAAGCTAGTGCTCCTGATACTTAGGCTTAACATCCTAGGAGTGAGATTCATTTGTTTGCTAATCTATTGTTTGCATTTGCTTGTTTGCACACTCATATAGTTTACCATGGACTTCATGACCCCACCTATGTTTGACCCTTCCAACATCATTGTTTGGAAGATTAGGATGTCCTTTTATTTGCAAACCCTAGGCATAAGGTTTACCTTGCCAATACCAAGGAATCCTTCCTTAGTGATAGCAAGCATATAGGGGCCAATGCACAAGCCCTAGAGGCCATTAGAAGCACATTACCTAAAGATTATCTTTTGTGTGTTTCTAACTTTGATTCCGCTTTTGTAGTATGGAACAAGTTGACAACAACCACCACCTCCGAGCTTCAATTGCCAATTCAACCGGAGGAGTCTAGTGGAGAATCTGATTCTCAATGCTTAATGGTCCAAGGGAATGACTCTCTTGAGGTACATTCGGAACCCCACTTAGATAGTGATGATTGCGCTAGTTCTTCAAATGATTATGTTGATCCCCATGCTTTAAATGAAGAACTATCTATTGTTTGTGAAAAATTGATTGAAAAATATAATGTTTTAAAAAGAAAAGTCTAGGAATTGTTAATGAAAATAAAAGTTTGCATTCTAGACTTGATTGTGTTTTGCAAGAGAAAGAGGAGATTTCTAATGAAAGGGATTCATTAAAATCTCAACTTGAACTTGCAGTTAAAGAAAATGAATTTTTGAAATCTAAAAATGATTGCCATGTTATTTTGAAGAAAAATGAAAATTTGTCTTCAAAAGTTGATTTTGTTTTAAAAGAGAATGTTGCTTTGAAAAATAAAATTATTTCTATTTCAAATGAGTTGAATGTTTGTTTAGATAAAAATATTGTTTTACAAAATAAAATTGATGCACATGTTTGTCATGCTAGGGTAGCTTCACCTAGATCACCCCTTGCATGCACTTCTTCTTCTAAGATTAATGATGATATTTATTTGTTGAAGAAGAAAGTGGATTGTTTGGGCTCCACTATGAGCCAATGTGCCATGAACCATACACGCTTGGAATCCTTAGTTCGAAAGAAACAAGTTTCATCTTTTCATGCACACCCTCCACGGCATACACATGCTCCTCACGGACACCATCACACCATGTATGCTCATGTGTACACTTGTACACATTGTAGACGTATGGGTCACCTTACTAAATTTTGCTATGATAGATTACATACTCCTAATTTAGCAAAGAAATTTGTTTGGGTTAGAGAAGGTACTAACCCTCATGGACCCAAAAGAGTATGGGTACCAAAGATCACCCCTAGAGTTTTTGATGTAGGTGTGGGCTCTCACATGACGTGAGAGTTGCCGTACCTTGGAGTGGATGCGTTCCGTGCTTAAGGAAAATCAATTGGATGCATCACTTTCAAGGGAAGTTTGGTGGAGAAGACCACCATGTTTTGGAGACAAGGAAAGTTGCCTTCTAGGTTTTGGTAACGATTCCTAACTCCTATTTATTGTTTTCATGCTTTTAATATTCATTGTTTATAGCATGTTTTATTGTTTAGTGATTAGTATGAAAATGTCATGTTAATTAGATTCTTGATATACATGTATAGTATTTGAGACACCCATGTTTAATATGGATTATTATTTTGTGTTCTCATATTTGATTAGCCATCATGTACATCATAAATCTAATAACATGTGGATATTCATAATAATCATGTTTTTGTTTATTATGTTGATTTATATCTTGATTTTATGCTTCATGTGTTGATTACATATTTAGATGTTAGTTTTCATTAAGACTAGGATTTTTATACTTGTGCATATAGTGGGCCACAAATAAATCTATATATGTTTGGGCTTGATTGCTTATTTGAACCCATTAGATGTGCTAGTATAGTCTAGTTTTGATGATTCATACATTTTAAACTTGTATTCCTATTTTTTGTTTTGATTTATGTTTATGAGTTTTCACTTCATGTATATGTGTATTTTGCCAAACTTTAAGATATACATGTATACCCCTTGAGTCATTTGCCTTTCATGCAAATCTATATATGGACTCAATTGTGTTTAGGGATATGTATGTATACTTCATGTTTGACAATTCATACATATACCTTGAAATGAAAATTTGTTCTAATAAAGATTTAGTTGTTTCATGTTTTTGAGTTTATGTTTAACTTCATGTATATGTCTATCTTGTCTAAACTATTAGATATACATGTTTATCCTTTTTGAGCCACATGCCTTCATGCATATATCTTGGTGGACTCGTTATGTTTTGGATATGTATGTATACTTTAGTTTGTATTTGACATACATA
The DNA here is from genome assembly GCA_038442645.1 of Agave tequilana. Taxonomy (NCBI): domain Eukaryota; kingdom Viridiplantae; phylum Streptophyta; class Magnoliopsida; order Asparagales; family Asparagaceae; genus Agave; species Agave tequilana. The sequence continues at coordinate 23,586 of JAVJIF010007690.1, forward strand.
TGCCTTGAAGATTAAGTAGTTTTAATGTTTTTCATGTTTTCATTGTTTAAGGAATAATTGAGCTTAATGAAAAATTTTCATGATTATGATATTCACACTTTATTTGTACACTCACTTTCTATATTTACTCATGTTTTATTTTCATGAGTCATATTTATGCCTAATTGAATTAGAGTGTTGATTATCATGTGGATTTCATGTTTTATGAAAATTATTTTTGTTTTATTCCTTACTTGAAGGATTTCGTACTAGTTAACAAAATTTTTCATTTTAACTAGTTCGTTTTCTTCGTTGTGTTATGAGGTATACACATGCTATTGTTGTTATTTCAATTGGTATCATTGAACTCTTTCAATTGGTATCAATTTGATCCTTTTGTTTACTCATAATTGTTTATTGTGTATGTATGTTATCAATTGGTATCATCTATTGGTAATTGGTACTCATTCTATTTCATACACATATACAATTTTTATTTGTGCTATTATATTTCTATATCTTGAGCACAAATGTTGTTTATGCTAGAGCTTGAGTTTCAACTTTATTTCAATTGATTTAGTTTTCAATTGGTATCTTATTTCAAGCCTACGCATAGTTTTTGTTGGTATTTCATAAAGGGGGAGAAAATTCGATTTTCATATTTCAATTGATATTTGTATTTCTACTCCCTTGCTTTATGATAGAAAATAAAATTTTCAATTGATAATAATTTCAATTGATATCAAGATGCTTATTTGAAAATTTTAAATTGGTATCTCAAAACTTTGTTTTAAAGAATATAAATACAAAAGTTTTGATTTATATTGACTATATGCAAGGAGAGCTTAACATCTCTTCTACATATAGATTAATGATGAGTGTATCTTGTATTGAAGAGCTTGACAACTCTTCTTTATGTGATACACGTGTGTAGGGGAGCTTCACATCTCCTTTTATGCATTACATAATATGTGTGATGTGGATTGGGGCTTGTCATCCCTTCTTCATGTAATGCATATGTGTAGGGAAGTTAACTTAGCGTCTTCCTCTTCATGAATGTATATAACATATACCATTTGTTGATTGCACTTTGTTTACTTTCAATTGGTATCAAGATGCTACTTTGACATATTTTCAATTGATATCTTAATTGATTGTCACCCCTTATTGACTTTGTTTTTGTTTTAGACAAAAAGGGGGAGAACATTGTTTTTATTGTTTTGATTGACAAAAAGGGGGAGAAAGATTTTTACCCCTCATTTTATTTATTGTTTTGGTTTTTACCCTTTGTTGATGATTGACAAAAAGGGGGAGAAAGATTTTGAGTTTATGAGTTTTATATATGCATATTTATGTTTTGCATATATTAAGTTTAATATAGTTTATTGTTAATTGGTATCTAGAGCATGTTTTGTTTTTGAACATTTCATTGGTATCTAGAACCTTTTATTGTTTATGCATATCTATGCATGTTTCATACATATTCATTGCATATTTATGTTTATTTGTTTATGCATGAGTTAAGGGGGAGCTTCTTTAAAGCTTAACTTTAATCCATGCATATATAACTTCATGAGTTTTGTCATCATCAAAAAGGGGGAGATTGTTGGCCCAAAGGCCTTCCACCCTAGTTTTGATGATGATTAACTCATGTAGTTATGTTTACTAATAATCTTGTATTGTTTAAGTTTCAGATCATTAACCAAGATATTAGTTGGTGATTAGCTTCAACAAGGAGTTTTAGAAGCTTTTCATGGTGATTCCGGTGCCAAAGCTTAAAGATCATTCCTTTGCACTTTGTGGATCAAGGTTTGGGAGCAAGTCATCTTGAAGATGGAAGATCGTCAAGAAGACTTAGGTATCCTAGTTTAGATAGTGTGTTTAGATCCATTTGTAAAGCTTAGTATAGTTGATATGCTCAAGTGCACAAACACATACGTTTTATGTTTGGTTTTTGGTTTTCATGAATAGTTGATCAAAACAAGTTTAATTGATATATGTATAGTTGTTTCTTTCTATACATGCATGCTTAACTTTTAAACAAACTTATTTTGACTTTCCTATTCATGTATTGAAAAATCAAGTTTGATAAAAATACAAGTGTTGGTTTTTGATAAAACTTGCAAGACACAAAAATGATTGAATATGTTGATATATGTCTTGAAATTTTTATCACAAGTTTGTTTATCAAAGTAAAATGATAAAACAATTTTTATGGTAATTTTAAAAGAGATAAAAGATTTTCTAAAATATTTTTAACATGTGTTTCTGTCCCAGAACAGTGGCTGACAGGCCAGGTCGGCCGACCGCACGGGTCGACCGCACCTAAGGCCGGTCGACCCATGAGGTCGACCGACGTGCACAAGCTTGTGCACGTTTGGCAGCCACAGGGACGGTCGACCGGTCGGCCGACCGGACCTGAGAGCAGAGCTCTCTGTTAGTTTGGGTCGACCGGGCGGTCGACCGGGTTGCCCCAACGGTCACATTTCTGACCGTTGGCGGTCGGCCGGGCCGGCCGACCGCTAGCCTGTCAGGCTGCCACATCAGCCTAACGGCTAGTTTCAGAGTTTGGCCTATATAAACCCCAATTCTTTGGATTTTGGCCAAGGTTTTTACAAGAGAAAAATTGTTGTTTCCCTAAAGATAAAAACAAGTTTTCAAAAGTATTTTTGAGCTTTAATCTTCCAATCTTATTTGTTTTAGGTTTTGAAAAAATCAAAGAAAATAGGAATTTGGGATATTTGTATTGGTTTTCATTCTCTATCTTTTACAAGAGTTTTCCCAAGTATTTTTTTTGAGTTCTTGTTTTCCAAACACCTAGTTTTTCACACTTGAGCTATCATACTATCCTAATCTATTAGGATCTTTGTTTTGTGGAAAAGAGAAAAAGAGAGATTGTTTGAGGTTACTAAGCCTCCAAGTTGTAAACACCCTTGCTCTTGTTGTATCCCTCTTTGGTAGAGGTTGATCGGGTGATTGGTTTGCTCCCTCTAGTGAGAGGTGGAGTTTGGTTTGTAAACCCTCTTCGGTAGAGGTGTTGTGGTTGTTTGGCTACGGGCCTACCCCTCGGTTGTGAGGCAGTGTTTGAGAGAGGAGTTCGGTACTCCTAGTGTTGTAACAAATCCTCCTCGGTGGAGGTTCCCTCGGTGGGAGTATAGTGGATTAGAAATCCTTCTCGGTGAAGGCGGGGACGTAGAGCTAGGGGCTCGAACCTCGGAACATATCTTTGTGTTTGCGTTTGATCCATTATCTCTAACTCTCTCTCTTATTTGTGTTGTGCATAGCATCATTCATTCATATTGCCATATCATTCATACTTGTGCTGTGCCTTGCATTATTTCATATTTCTCATTCTTATATGCTTGGCTTGCTTGTGTGTGTGCCTCACTTGTACTTAACCACAAGAGCTTCATATAGCACCTCAACCCATATCTAGGGGAATCAAGAGGAGTTAGTCCAGAGCTCTTCACGGGGAATTCGGCTACACTTGTGCGTTGTACTAAGTGTGATTGCAAAATTGTTTTAAGCTTCCGCATTTAGCGCATTTAGTTCACTAGATTAGCACTTACACCTATTCACCCCCCTCTAGGTGTGCTTTCACTGTCTACCTGTTAAATTTGCCATATAGGCAAGGCTTAGGACTTGGTCCTTTTAAGGTTAAGCCAGTCTTGCCATGTAGGTGGGGTCAAGACTGCTCCCTCTGGGTCAGTCTGGCCTAGCCATATAGGCGAGGCTAGGACTTGGTCCTTTTTTAGGCTTCTCTAGCCTAACTGTCTTGGGCGGGCTAAAACTTAGCTTATGCTAAGCTAGTCTATCATTACTATGTAAGCGAGACTTTCCTCTGCTTAGCTGAAATCCATTTTCAAGGCACAACTGCCTAGCTTTGCCCAAAGAATTTTGACTTAACATTCCACCCCTATTTTTTGATTTGATGCTAACTTGTTTTCTGTTTGCATTGCAGCGAACTATACTCGCTCGTCTTTCGTCTTGATGAAAGGGACCAGAAACTTGCCTCTTGTTTTTCAAGTTGAAACTTTGATCATAAGCAGGAGGAACATACTGGAGCAGTTGATGCGCGTTCCAAGAAGAGGCTGATAGTCGCTTATCAGAGATGATCCACTTCAGGAAGGGGCTGGTAGTCGCTTATCCGAGATGATACACTTCGGGAAGGCGGACGTCACCAGTAAGGTCTTGGATCCTTCCTTTGCCAATTTTATTTAAGGAAGATCTAGATTTCTGGTGGCAACCAGTCCTTTGCCAATTTTGGTCAAAGAAGATCCAGCTCTCAATCTCTTGCCAATTTTAATCAAAAAAGATCCAGCTTCTTGATGGAAAAATCTGCCATTAAGCGAAGGATTACGGCCTTGTGCAGGAGGAAGGCCTTTCGTGTCCAGTTGGTTTGGCTTATCACCCTGAAAGTAGATAGGACAAATTGTATGCCTTTGGAGTAAAGATTCTGTTATATGAAAGGCAATCTTGATGTAGTATCAATGTATCTTCCCTTTTGAATCAATATAAAGTAATTTTATTTGACTCCTTCTGTTGTATTTTCAACTTGTTTTATCTTCTGAATTTACAATTCTTACTTTCAAGTTGTACTACAATGGTATAACTAATCTAATCAGAGGTGATAAACTGATAGGATTAGTTACAGATTTGAGAAATAGCTAGACTCAAATCATATTGAGATGAGGATGGAAGAAATAAGCTTGACGATCTTTACTGTTCAGAGGTAAATATTAACGTAACAGATTAAAGATCATCGGATGACCTGGACATGATGTTTAGGAATCACCAGATACGAAGCCTTGTCGTTCAGAGTGACGAACTAGACATAACGACAAAGAAAGATGAGATTGGATATTTATCGATTCAGAGGTGACAGACTGGACATAACCGATTAGAAATTCCAAACTCGGGGTGTTTACTGTTCAGAGGTGACGAACTGGACATAACAGTAAGCGAAAAGGGAGACTTGGCTATTTGTCGGTTCAGAGGTGATAAACTGGACATAACCGATTGAGAAGCCATCCAGCTCGAAATTTTGTCATTCAGAGGTGATAAACTGGACATGATAACAAGGAAAGAAGGTGAATCCGATTTTAGGGACCCGTCTATTCAGAGGTGATATGCTGGACATGATAGACTAAGACACACTAAACTCCGAATCTGTCGCCAGATGTAGTCGCATTAACTTAGCAGCTAGCCCACTAGGGAATGCAAGAGCGAATTGGATCTGGGCACCCATTGGTTCAGAGGTAATATGGACATAACCAACTTAGAGACATCAGGCTCACAATTCGCTGTTCAGAGGTAGTCGTATTAACATGACAGTAAGAACTCCTGACCTTGATAGAGGGAAGGAGAACAAAGTTATGGACTTATCTGTTTAGAGGTGGCGAACTGGACATGACAGTTGAAGTACCATAAGAAGGGAGATCTAGGTATCCATCGGTTCAGAGGTAATATGGACATAACTGATTAGAAGTGCTAGATTCAAAACCCTGCCGTTCAGAGGTGGTGAACTAGACATAACGACCAAGGAATAATCCCTACTGGACTGAAAGATGAGACTTGGTTATCTGTCGGTTCAGAGGTGATAAACTGGATATAACCGATTGAGAAGCCACCAAGCTCAGGATTTTATCATTCAGAGGTGATAAACTGGACATGATGACAAGGAATAGTCCTTACTGGATTGAAAGATAAGACTTGGTTATCTGTCGGTTCAGAGGTGATAAACTGGACATAACCGATTGGGAAGCCACCAAGCTCAAATTTCTACCGTTCAGAGGTGACAAGCTGGACATAACGGTAAAAGGAATAACCCCATGGAGGGAAATAGGATTTGATTATAAATTTCATGGGAAATTGATATCTCCTTTGGATATTTTTGGAAGAAATTGTCAGAGGTGTATTGTTAACGTGACAACCAAGAGAGTCCATTGGGGACTAAGTGGAAAATAATAGACTTTAAAGAGAGTCTACTAGAGACTTGCTGAGGAGCTGAGAAATATGAATCTCATGAAAGATTATATGTCAGAGAACTCCATGGGGATTTGTAAAGCAACTTGTCAGAGGTGTAATGTTAACTTGACAAAGATTCATTTTACTTTTAGAGGTGTTTGAACATAACAGTAGTTTGAGTAGACCTGTCATTTTTTTGAAGAGAATAACAAGCAGAGCTAATTGCTGGGGATGTTGACCAAATTCGCAAGGATATTGGTTTTATCCACCGAGGAGTAGGCTACAGTCTTACTATCCGAGGTTTAATGGTAACATGATAGGTTAGACTTGTCATTTCATAAGGAATATGAATATCTTTCTATGTGGTCTTACCATTTCATGGACGGGAATTCGTAAGTGATTTTGGAGAGGGAATCAAATGGGAACAGGTCCCTTAGGATTTTTAGCAAACTCTCAGCTGTCAACGGATTTGATATGCCTTTACCAACTACCGTTTGAGTCGGGCTAGCCATGCTATTCCCCTCAGCATGATGAGTTGTCAAGGACTTATGTTGGGCTTAAAGGCCAACATTTTTCTCTATCCTTAGCCGCTAGCGGCGTTGGATTATTTTGTTACTTTGAGTAACGCGATGCTTTCCCTGGGTTTTCACTCTGTAGGTGAGTTGGGGATTAAAGGAGTAGACATGAATTCCACGAGATCTTGGTCTGAAGAATATCATTCCTCGTGGATTCTCTGCCAATCCTTACCTTTTTCCATATTGGAAAGATTCTGCAGAAGGATGTGTCATGAACCTTCTTCGATAAGTTCAGTTTGACAAGTCATCAGATGGACTTATTTGTTTGGTTAGACCTTTTGTCGTTGGGTCGAGCTTTGATCGATCGAAGCAGAGCAGGGAGGTATGCCACCATTATACATAGAAAAGTCAGGCTAAATAAGCCATCCACCTGAAACCGTGGCTTAGGCATGCTTGACTTCAAAATATGACCTATTCTTCTAAGTTGAAGACAGGTACATGTTTATATGAGAAGAGTGACAAGGCTAAAATAAAGTGAATTTGTAATCTTGACTCTTCTTTGATACAATCAGTGTTTGATCGGCTCGACACTGGTTTGTGGTTGTATGATCTCGTTAGAGAAAGAGAGGAGCGCTCTTTCTACATATCTTGGATCTGAAGGTCTTGATCAGAGGTGTAATATTAACTTGATCATGAGAAGGATCTTATCAAGGATAATACTTCTTTAGGAACGTGTCGTTGATTGGCATCATGAGTAAGTCCCCGTCTGAAGTCATAAGGCGATATGCTCCATTTGAATAGACTGTTTCTATCACAAATGGTCCTTCCCATTTGGGCTGAAATTTGCCTTTGATTTTGTGCGTCATGATCATCGGTCGTCTGACGGCTAAAACTAAATCTCCTTTCTGAAAAATTCTTTGCTTAACTTTCTTATTGAAGGCCTTCGAGATCCGCGCTTGATGCAACTCAATGTGTTATTGAGATTGTAGCCGCTTCTCATCTAAGGCTTCGAGCTCTTGGAGACACAAGCGATCATTGTCCTCCTTTGTCGTTCTGGTCATCAAGGCGACTCGTAATGACAGCATCTAGATTTCTAACGGTATGACTGCTTTGCACCCGTAAACCAAGAAAAAAGGTGTATTGCCTGTCGGGGTCCGAACTGTGATTCGGTAGGTCCAAAAACATTCACTAACCTTCTCATTCCAGTCTCGCTTATTCGATGAAACGAATTTTTTGAATAGCTTGATGATTATCTTGTTGAATGCTTTCGCCAAGCCATTAACGACAGGGTTATAAGCAGTTGATGCCACGTTCTGAACCCGATATCTATCACAGAACCGATAGAATACTTGACTTGCAAATTGGGAACTGTTATCATGGATGATCCGCAGGACACCAAATCGATGGATGACTTTGATAAAATTAACCACGTTAGAAGTTTTAACTTCCACCAGTGGTATAACCTCTGCCCACTTTGAAAAGTAATCGGTTATTGCTAAGATAAACCGGTGACCTTTTATTGAAGAGGGGCTGATCGGCCCTATGACATCGATTCCCTACGCTTTAAATGACCACGAAGCAACAGTTGGATGGAGCAACTCTGGAGGCTGATGCATGAAGTCCGCATGGATTTGGCATGCTTCACACCTTCGTGCATATTGGATATCATCGGCTATCATGGTTGGCCAATAATATCCAAGCCTGTGCAATCGGTCCTTGAGTTTTGGACCTGGCTGATGAGCTCCGCATATGTCGTCGTGTGCTTCTTTAAGCACTTCTTGTGCTTCTGAATTAGAAAGACAACGGAGGAGGATACCATCATATGAGCGGCAGTAGAGTGTCTTTACTATTGGATCATAGTAAAAACAGGGAGACCTTTGTCTGATAGATGCCGCTTCTTTAGGGTCATCCAGCAGTAAACCATGCAAAGCATAATCAATGAGGGAAAACGCCAATCTGTCGGTTCAAGATCCGTCGAGATGTTATGGACTTCCTTGGCTTTCAACATATGTTTAGGACAAACAAGCTGTCGAGTAGCCACTGTAAGGTGATACGTTGTGTCGATTGGTAAGGCTAACTTAGCGACTAGTGCAGTTAGAGCGTCGGCCTTATTATTCTGAGATCGGGACACATGACTGATATAAAAATCATCAAATGAGCTAGCCATTTTGGTGACTGCATCATAATAAGGTATCAAATCTCCATGACGGATCTCATATTCTCCTTTAACCTGATTAATGATCAGTTTTGAATCACCATAAGCTTCAAGGTAGTGTACCCCCATTTCATGAGCGACCTGAAGGCCAATAAGTAAAGCATTGTATTCTGCCATATTGTTGGAGCATGGTTCCGTCAGGGAAAATGCCCTAGGAAGGACATGGTTTTGTGGTGAGATAAATATAACCCCCACACCAGCAATGATCTTGCCTTTAGGGCCTATTCGTGACGCTCCATCAAAGAACATCTGCCATACTTTATCCTCTGAAGTTATATTAGATTCAAAAACCTCATCTGGAATATCTTCATAAAGTTTTGAGCTTTTCGGAACCGGATGAGCAGCTAAGAAATCTGCAAGTGTCTGGCCTTTAACCACCTTCTGAGGGACAAAGAGCATGTCGTACTGAGATAGAAGGAGAGCCCACTTAGCTAATCTAGAATTCAGTGATCCTGGTTTCGTCATGAGAAGACGCAAAGGATTCACTCTGGAAATGACATGTATGGTTTGACCGACCAAATAATGTCGTGTCTTCTGAATAGTAAAGGCAAGAGCTAAGCATTCCTTCTCAATAGGGTTACAGCGAGATTCCGCCCCTATCAGAGTCCTGCTTAGATAGTAAATAGCCTGTTCATGACCATTATCATCTTTTTGAGTAAGCAGAGCACCGAGAGAATGGTCTATAGCTTTTACATAAAGCAGGAAAGGTTTTCTTGATGTGGGAGCCACCAAGACCGGAGGTTTAGTGAGGTATCTTTTAATATTCTCGTAAGCTTCTTGACAAGCTTGATCCCGTACAAAAGAGACTCTCCTTTTCATAAGTCAGGTGAATGGTTGACAGCGGCCTGAGAGATTTGCGATGAATCTTCTGATATAAACCAGTTTACCTTGCAGGCCCCTAAGTTCTTTGAGATTCTTAGGTAGATGCATGCTCTGAATGGCTTTGATTTTGTCTGGGTCAAGATGAATTCCCTTTTATGTAACAATGAATCCTAGAAACTTGCCACTCAAAACTCCCAAGAAGGATTTTGTCGGATTCATCTTTAGTCGATGAGCCCGCATTATGTCGAACATCGTTCTCAAGTTACGAAGATGATCATTCTTATCACGGCTTTTGACAGCAATATCGTTGACATAACATTCTACCGTCTTTCAGAGATGGTCACGAAAAATTATACTCATCGCGCGCTGATAAGTTGCTCCCGCGTTCTTTAATCCAAAAGGCATCACGATATAGCAATACACCCCCAACGGTATCCGAAATAAAGTATGCTTTTCATCCTCTGGATACATCTTAATTTGATTATACCCTGAGAAATCATCCATGAAAGACATTCTTTCGAATCTGTAGGTATTGTTAATCATGACATCGGTGATGGGCAATGGGAATTCGTCTTTAGGACAGGCTGATTGAGATCCAGATTCGTATTTTCTCATTCTTCTTGAGAACGGGAACGATGTTAGTAACCCAATCTAGATGTTGTTCCTCCCATATGAAGCCACATGCAATGAGTTTATGGACTTTGGCTTCAATAGCCTCCATAATGTTCAGGCAAAACTGGCGTTGTTGTTGCTTAACTGGCTTGGCGTCTGGCTTGATGTTCAGACGATGCATGGCTACTTGTGGATCAAGTCCGGGCATATCCTCGTAGTTCCATGCGAAGACATCAATATACTCTCTTACGAGTACTATCAATTCTTCTCTTTCCGTAAGTGATAAGCTTTCACTTATACAGATAGGTTTAGGGTGATCTTGACAACCCAAGTTAACCTGGATCACTTTGTCTTCAGTAGGTGGTTCGCATTGTTTGAATCACTTTTCCCACTGGAAATCTAATTGCTGAGCCCATGGTTCCTCATCAGTAGGTTCCGCTGGCTCCAATTGGCTGCTTGAAGTCATATTAATGGTGAGATTCTTAAACATCATTCCCACACTGACATCAGAGTCCCATTCGGAGGAAGAGGCAGAGCGTGATGAGATTGGTTTGTTATCTCTGGATTGAACCGTTATAGGCAGTGGAGGGGTAATGTATCCCAACCCTCTGCGTGTGTTATCATAGTAATTTGCCGATTTCCCTTTTGGTACAAAATTACGCAGAAAATCACGTCTTCCTTTTCCAAAATTCAGGCCATTCCCACGCTGCAGGTTATATCCCATTTTCTTCATCATACGCTGTGTTGATCGTGCATAATGGAAACATTGCGGGGTCTCTGAGCTTGAACTTGAATCTATGACTGTAGACCTTTGCAGTTAGGCTCTACCGAATATTATTGGTGATTGACCCTTTTTGGACGGAGGAACCACTAGAACGGATTCTTCTATGCATTCCACAAATGTTCTTGATGTACTTGGTTTATGCAAGGGCATGTGTAGAGAGCTATCCATAACGGATTCAAGCAATTTGACACTCATAGAATAATCAAAGGAAATATTGTCATTAATTACCCATTCGTCCTCATCTTCAGAAAGAGTATTACATTGAGGATTAAAATATGCTATAATTAGTTCGCCGACCAAAGTAGCTGGCGTGTCACCTTCAGACTCTGAATCTGCTTCATTGCCACTATCATCGTTGTCAGGCAATGAATCTTTTGATGTTTCACTGACTTCCTGATATAGGAGAGCATCAGTAAAGTAGTTTTCCATCCCTTTGAATGGTTGCTTCTCAGCAAAGACAGTTCGTACTGTTGCATCATCTTCAACATATTTGAAGCACTGATGCAGAGTGGAGGGAACAATCTAGTTAGCGTGGATCCAGGGTCATCCTAGTAACAGGTTGTATGACGTGTCAGCGTCAATGACGTAGCACGTCACCTCTGATCTCAGACTCCCGAAACGGAGTCGAATCTTTCTAAGTGGATGACTACTCTCTGTATTAAAAACGTATATTGTTGTAGTGGTTGCAGATAACCGATATAGTGGTATGCCAAGGAAGTAGAGGAGCCTTTTAGGTATGATGCTGAGTGCAGACCCTGAATCAACCTGTACCCTTTCAATACATGTCGAATTGATGTATCTGGTGTAGTACAAAGGTCGATCGTGCTTATTATCCTTGAGAAGAATATCCTTAACTATGAAAGTAATAGCAGGTACTTTCGATTGTACATGATAGCATTCAGAGCAAGAGGCTAAGTGTCACTCATAGGGATTTCTGGCATATGTGTCAGAAATGATTCCAAGTTAGCCAGTGCATCCCTAAGTGCTTCTCTTGTCTCTTTCGAGAGACGAAGGAGCTCGTGTATGGTGATACGAGCTGGGATATTAGCCAGTTGGGCCAATATGTCAAAGCGAAAAGGCATGTTAAGCTCTGGGCCTGAAGGCTTCTTCAGGACATGGTCAAACCAGATTTCTTCTGCTTCTCTTTTCCCATCGCCGGGAGTGGAGCTGGTGTGGGTATTTATACTGATGTCGTCTGTTGTTGTGTCTCGTCAGTATTTTTCACATACTGTTTTAAGTATGATTTTTCAGATCGAGTACCTGTAGGCTGAGGTACATCAACCTGCACTGTGCAAGCGTGCTTTCCCCCTTTAGAATCACTAAGAGAAGCTGATGTGAGATTGCCATCATCCGGCTAGATAGAGATAACATTGTAAGAATCGCCCTTTGACTTGGATTTCTTCGAATCCCATTGTTCATCTTGGGCAAGGTCTGGGTGTATCCACATGATTTTCCCTGTTTCTAATATAAAGGGAACAAGACCCTTACTCTCTTGAGTTTTGGCTGAAGGATGCGTTACTTCTAACCGTGCTTCAGGGATTGGGAAGGTCCCATCAGGTATTATGACTTTTGGGGTTTTGCTGAACTCGAGGGTCACCATATTTGCAGTGACTTTCTTTTATTCTGATTTCAGAGTCAGAACTCCGGCGTCGACTAGAGCTTAAATTTTATCCTTGAGGACAAAGCACTTATCAGTAGAATGATGAACCATCCTATGAAAGAGGCAATAGTTGGGATCGTTCGTGCGTTCCACTTCATTAGGACGCCGAGCATCTGGCAGCTTCAATTTTTCCCCTTTGTGGAGTAAATGGAATATTGCGACCACCTGTTCTTCTTTGACGGAGTACTATTTCGGAGGAAACTTAGACTCCTGATTATTGAAGTCGCTCTTCTTGGCCTTCAAATGAACGTCCCCTGACAATTCAACGGACATAGTCTCTTTCCCTTTGGCTTGGGAAGACTGCGCTATGTCGCTGCGCCCCTTATTATTCATACCCCATTTGCCTTTAGGGGTAGATGGTTCAAACTTCTTAGCCGACTTTTCGGCTATCTCAACTTGTTCGACTAGTTCCTTCCAGGTGGGCTTTGACAGCCCCCATACGAATCTTTACTTGGTCCAGGAAGTTATGTCTGCATGTCTGCAAGAGCATAGATAATGGCATCCCTGCTGGGCACATCAGAGACAAGTTTCTGAACCGTAGTCATGGACAGATTCGCCCTTCCTCTATACGGTAGAGAGGAGTTTGTCTATGGTTACCTCAGTGTCATCCTCGTAAAAACGAGAAAGAAATCGAATTTCTAAGTCGATCCAAGAATTGATAGAGCCCGGGGGAAGGCTTCGGACCAATCGAATGCTACCCCCTTCAGGGTGTCGATGAACAGTCTGGCCATAATAGCATCGTTATCTATAACGTTACCGGTCTGAGACCGAAAATAGTAGATGTGCTGATTCGGTGGACTCTTACCATCATACAGATGTAATGTTGATGGCTTGAACTTTGGCGGGTATGATACTGAATCCCATTCCAAGGAGTAAGGGCGGATTGCCCCTACTTTCTTTAGCTCATACCTCTGGTTAGGGATGCGATCTGAGTTTGGATGCCTTTAAGAACTTCAGCATCCATAGAAGAACTTTCCTTTGACTTCTCAGTCTTAGGTTGTTCATCGTTATGATGTTCTTCCCCATTATGATTACTCCCCGTATCATTGTTACTCCGGTTAGTGAGGAGTTGGGCGAGCATCTGTTGAATGTTGTCCAAGGCTTCTTGCTGAGCCTTAAAAGTTTGCTCTTGAGCTTCCAACCGTTGACGGAGGTCATCATTACCATTATCAGCCATATACACCGACACTCTATCTGTCCGTACCGAGCTGACTGTTGCCTAAGAGGCATACCCACTGCCTTCGTCCTCCTCATCAGACCATTGGAATAATCCTCTCATTGGCTCTGGTGAGGTTACTGCAGTTGAGGGGGATTGCTGCTCATAACTGTAGGGTATTACGATCCTAGATCTGGTGTTTCGAAAGACACCTTCTTCGTGCACCAAGACTTGGCCTAAGCCCGGGTTATAGTCCATATCTGGAGAACTGAAGGGAGGAGAATTAGCACCCCTACGTGATTCCCGTCCCCTTCCGATCATATTGACGGATGCAGATGGCAGATCTGGTAGATCTCGCGATATGCTCCTTTTGTGATGCTTCACAGGAGCTTGCACCGATAGTCGATCAAAGACAGACTGTCGATTTGGAGGAGTGGCGGGGATTGGTCCTAGCCGACAATAGACTGAGTGGACTGTCACCAACTGACATCCCACTTGTTGATAACAGGAGAGAGAAGTCTGGAGTAATTCCGACTTCCGTCTGCTTGCTAAAAACTCTCGCAAGTCGGACCCAGCCGAGCTTAAGCGACTCATCTAGAGGCTCGGGTAGATTGCGTATTGATGTGTTCAGGTAATTTTGACACCACCTTCTTGCTTGCAAGCTTTGGAAGTGAGACACAGGATGATGCCTCGTTCTTCTCATCACCGCAGAGGTGATTGGCACTAGACAGTGCTTTAGTTCTAACTTCACGGCTAAGAACTTTGGGAGCACCCTTAGGCGCTGAAGCTGCATAAGTACCGCTATCAGCACCCAGGGACGATCCCTTAGCTCCGCTGCAAAGAGCGAACTTAACGCTTGAGGAACTGGGGAGTGAATCACACTGTGGTGCTTTGTTCGCCACCTTGTTGCGAAGGTGGTTAGCACTGCTGGGTGCTTTAGTTCCAGCCTGGCGGATGTGAATTCGCGCGTACCCTAAGGTACTGGCGCTATGCTTATCACGCCATCAGCAATTTCGCTCGTGAGAATAGGGTTGGCGCGAGAAGTTACTGCTCCTGAATTAGGCGAAGGCATAGTTGCCGTTCTAACCTCACGGCTAATGACCTCGGCGAAGCGGGCAGGCATTTTGCCTTTGTCTTCGCATGATAGGCGAGCCTGTGGCGTAGCTATGCCTGAAGCTTCACACAGAGCTTTCTGTTTTGGCCTCCACATCTGCTTTGGGAGAGGAGATTTAGGTTCGCAAGGAACCTGGCTAGCCTCGCGCGAGGCTGAGAGGAGTTGGGAGGAGGCTTGTCCAGGTTTCTGCTCCGAAACCTTGGCCATCGAGACCTTCCTATGCTTCCATATGTGGAGCACTGGACTACCTTCATAGAGCTGTTGGCCCGGAGGCCTTCCTCTCTAGTTTTGATGATGATTAACTCATGTAGTTATGTTTACTAATAATCTTGTGATTTTAGTTTCAGATTATATAACAAGATATTAGTTGGTGATTGCTTCAAAAAGAGGTGTTTGGAAGCCTTCACTTGGTGATTCCCGAGCCCGAGCGTCAAGATCATTCATAGCCATGCTCGTTGGATCACGGAGTTTGGACCGAGTCGGCTTGAAGATGAAGATCGTCAAGAAGACTTAGGTATCCTAGTTTAGTTTAGTGTGTTTTAGATCCATGTGTAAAGCTTAGAATAGTTGATATGCTCAAGTGCACAATACACACACGTTTTGGTTTTGATATTGGTTTTCATGAATAATAGATCAAAACAAGTTTAAATGGTTTATATGTATAGTAGATGTTTTCTATTTATACATGCATGCTTAAACTTCTTAAACAAACTTATTTTGACTATCCTATTCATGTATTGAAAAATCCAAGCTTGATAAAATATAAGTTTTGGTTTTGATAAAATTTGCAAGACACAAAAATGATTTTATATGTTGATATATGTCTTGAAATTTTTATCACAAGTTTGTTTATCAAAGTAAAATCATAAAACTAATTTTGGAGAATTTTAGAAGTTTTACAAGATAAAAATAAATTATTTTTACCCAGGTTTCTGACCCAGACTGTGGCTGACAGGCCAGGTCGGTCAACCGGGCGGTCGACCGAACCATAGGCCGGTCGACCGTTGCGGTCGACCGACGTGCACAGCCTTGTGCACGTCTGGCAGACACAGGGCCGGTCGGCCGGCCGGTCGACCGGACCAGAGAGCTCTGCTCTCTGTATCTGGGCGGTCGACCGGGCGGTCGACCGGACCAGAGAGCTTGCTCTCTGTATCCGGGCGGTCGATCGATTTTCTCCAGCGGTCATATTTCTGACCGTTGGCGGTTGACCGGGCCGGTCGACCGCAAGCCTGTCAGGTTGCCAGATCAGCCTAACGGTTAGTTTCAGGTTTGGCCTATATAAATCCCATTTAATTGGGATTTTGGCTGAGGTTTTTAAGAAGAAAAATTCACAGTTTCTCCAGAGTTTAAAACAAGTTTTCAAAAGTGTTTAGTGCCAAAAGATCTATCTTATTTGTTTTAGGTTTTTGGAAAAATCAAAGGAAATAGAATTTTGGGAGATTTGTTTTGGTTCTTCATTTCCATCATCTACAAAGAGTTTTCCCAAAGTTTTTCTTTGAGTTTTTGCTTTCCAAAACACCTAATTTTTCCACTTGAGCTATATCATCTATCCTAATCTATTAGGATCTTGTTTTGTGGAAAAGAGGAAAGAGAGATTGTTTGTGGTTGAAAGAAACCACTAGTTGTAAACCCTTGCTTTGATTGGGTTGCTCCCTCTTTGGTAGAGGTTGAGGATTGTGGTTTACTCCCTCTAGTGAGAGGTGGAGTTGGTTGTTGTTTGCTCCCTCTAGTGAGAGGTGGAGTTGGTGTTTGTAACCCTCTGCAGTAGAGGTGTTGGTTGTTGTTTGGCTATGGGCCTACCCCTCAATTGTGAGGCAGTGTTTGAGAGAGGAGTTCGGTACTCCTAGTGTTGTAACAAATCCTCCTCGGTGGAGGTTCCCTCGGTGGGAGTATAGTGGATTAGAAATCCTTCTCGGTGAAGGCGGGGACGTAAAGCTAGGGGCTCGAACCTCGGAATATATCTATGTGTTTGCGTTTGATCCATTGTCTCTCTAACTCTCTCTCTCTTATTTGTGCAAAGCATCATTCATTCATTCATATCTTATTGCTTGCATTTGTGCCTTACATTATTTCATATTGTTCATCTTTATATGCTTGGCTTGCTTGTATGTGCCTCACTTGTACTTAACCACAAGAGCTTCATATAGCACCTCAACCCATATCTAGGGGAATCAAGAGGAGTTAGTCCAGAGCCCTTCACGGGGAATTCGGCTACACTTGTGTGTTGTACTAAGTGTGTTGCAAGTTTATTTTTAAGCTTTCGCATTTAGCGCATTTAGTTTATAGATTAGCACTATCACCTATTCACCCCCCCTCTAGGTGTTTTCAAGATTTCCTTGGTCGAAATGAATGACCATGTTTTCGAAAGTAACAGGCTCAGGATTCTGACCGTCGTATTGCGACACTGTCTCCTTGTTGCGCCAGAAGACTGATTTCCCCAGCGGAGTCGCCATCTTGTTTTTCATTGATTTTGCAAAGGGAAAAACTTATAAAAGAGATCGAGGAGCTAAATTACAAGTAATTGAAAAGAAATTACAGGTAGATCTCCTTTGAGATTTCTGGGAAAATGTGCCGGTAGGAATCTGATCAGCACGCGATCACTTTATCCCTTTGATGATGCGATCGGTCAAATAATCGAACTGCCTCCTCTTGAGAATTCCTTCTCGCCTGGTTTCAGAAATTCCTTGAGAGGGAGGAAGGTCTTAGGGTATTAGCACCCTGAATTTATCCTTATAGGATTAGAGAAGCAATTCTCTGAATTCTTAGAAGCGAGAGAGTAGATCTCTAATCTCTTCTCTATCCTGGCTCGTTTCTCCTCTCTCCCCTTGTGTGCCTCTGGTAGGCTATTTATAGGGAGAACAGGGGTATAATCACCCTGAAAATCTGAAAACAGATTGAGTCAATCTGTTTTGTATCTGGAAAGTAGCCTCGCTGCGAGGCTAGAATCAGCTTCTGTGAAGCTAGGCATAGCATGTAGCGCCAATCCCTTGATTCGCTCCGCTAAATGAGGGATACTCCCTTGATTCCCTCTAGCTAATTGAGAGATCTCTCCTGATCTTCTTACCTGATTGGGAGAGTCAAAAGATCATGGCAGGCAACTGCCAAATTTGATTTCAATCAACATAATTTCATCTGGAGATTTGATTTCATCTAGGGATTTGATTAGTAAAAATGACTATAAAAGACTCGCAGCGGAGTCGTTGCGTTGAGCCCATAGCGGAGCTGGGAGAAGCTTTTGGCGAAGCTAGAAGAAAGCTCTCAACGGAGCTAGATAAAACTTGTGGCGAAGCTATCAGTCAACCTTTTACGCGGCTGCATGGAATTTCGAGCGAAGCTAACTTTCTGCAGAGTTAACTGAGCATTTCTAGGGGAAGCTGTAAGTTAGCTCGCAACGAGGCTATGAAAGAGCTTCCAGTGATGCTAAGCAACTTTGGTTTCTCATGCGAGATTTATCTCGTGGGTTCATGCGAGACTAAGTGTTGAGCTAACTTAGTGTCTCTGGACCTGCTTGGGCCTTCTCACGGGTTTTTAAGGACGATCTTGACTTACTGTCTGCTCATTGGATCGGTAAAGTTCAAGTTGCTGATTCGTCCTTTAAGATGGGTGAAGAATTGGTCGTCGGCTTGTCTGCTACCTATCTTTTGTAGATGTCAATAAGTTAGACATTGTTTAGGTCAGTTAGGAATCCTGTCTTTTTTAGAGTGTCAACACATAGGAGCTTGTTTTTCGGTCATTGAGGCTTTTCTTTACCTTGCAAACTAAATGCTCCTTACCAACAAGATATATCCCTATGGCTGCATCGTATAGATGTCCTCCTCCAAACCACTAGAGAAAAGCAATTTTAACATCTAGCTGTTCTAAATGTAAATTCTCTGCTGTCACAATGCTCAAAATAGATCTAATAGTGGTTAACTTCACAACATGAGAGAAAATCTCGGTAAAATCAATATCTTTCCGCCATTGAAATTCTTTCAAAACCAATCTTGCCTTGCACCTCTTGGTGCTTTCATTCTCCACTTTCACCCGATAAACCCATTTGTTATGCAAGGCTTTCTTATTTTCGGGTAGCTCAACCAAATCTCATGTTTAGTTCTTCATGAGAAATTCCATCTCATCATCCATAGCAAGCTCTCACTTGTTCTTGGTTTCTACCTGCAAGGCTTCCTCATAACACTCAGGTTCACCACTGTCAATCAACAACAGATAGTGCATAGAAGGAGAGTATCTCTCTGGAGCTTTAGTCGGCCTGGTTGATTACCTTACCTCGGTTTAGGGGGTCGGAGACTTTACTCAGATTCCTCGTTCCCTTCTGGAATGCTCTAAATCTTCTATATAGGAACACATAAAGTTCAACAAACTTCAAATCCGTAGCACTGCTCTGGTGCTCTAGAGTACTCTGAGGTGTCACTCTGAGATCCTTCTCTGGAGTGCTCCTCTCCATCAGCAAGTCCTTTTACATCTTCCTCTCATTGAATACCATATTATTATGTCTAAGGATCTTTCGGTTCTCCAGATCTCAAATCGATAGTCGTACTTGCTTGTTTCGTACCCAATGAAAATGCACCTCTTAGATTTTGAATCCAACTTGCTCCTGTGATCTAGTTCAACATACACATAAGAGATACAATCAAATGTACGCAAATGGTTCAGGTTTACCTCTTTCTCGGTCCATGCTTCTTCTGAAATCTCACAATTCAGAGGCACCGAAGGTCCTCTATTGATCAGATACACTGCATGTTGACTGCATCTGCCAAAAATTGCTTGAGCAATCTTTGATGTATCTACATGCTCCTGAAATGCTCCAGAATGGTTCATGTGCTCGGCCACCCCATTCTGACAAGGATTTCCTAAAACTGTCTTTAAATTTTTGATTTCCTGAGTAGCGTAAAACTCCTCGAATCTGCTATCGTAGCATTCGCCCCTATTATCTGACTTCAAGCACTTAAGCTATAGACATGTCCCATCAACTTGGCCGACCACTTCTTCAACACATCAAACACATCTGACTTTTGCTTTAAGAAGTAAATAAAGACCCTTCTACTTCCATCATCAATAAATGTCACAAAATAAAATGAGGCACTAAGAGAAGGAACAAAAGTCTTACCCCATATATCAGTATGAACTAGCTCCAACCTTTGTGCTTTTAGGGACTTCTTCACCTTAGAGAAACTGAATTTCCTATGTTTTTCATAGGCACAATCTTCACAGAAATCTAAATCGATAGACTTCAACCCTAATAGTTACCTTTGGAGAGCATAACCTTCATCCCCTTCTCGCTCATATGTCCAAGTCAGTGATGCCATGTACCAGCATCCACATCTCATGATGCAACTAAAATTGAAGTCGTAGAGCCCGACGTCATGTAAATAGTACCTTTCTTTTTACCATATGTCATGATCATGGCACCCTTCGTGATCTAACATGAATCACCATCGAAGGTAGTTTTCATCCAGGCATCTGCAAGCTAACCAATAGAGATCAGATTTCTCTTCAGCTTTAGTACGTGCCTGACATCCTTCAATTTCAACGTCGAGCCATTTGAGAGGTTGACTATCACATCGCCCTTACCTACGACGTTGTGTGGTTCATCATATTCTAGATACTCCTTTCCAAGATCTCTTTTCATATAATTTTGAAAGATATCGTGACATGAAGTGGCATCAAAAGCGGCACCCAAATCAATAACCTATGATGTGCTGGAACCAGCTAAGGTTTCATCACTGCCGGTGATATATGCTAAATCCTTTTCTTTGCCTTTACCATCTTCATCCTTCTTCTACTTGCAGTCCTTTGAAAATGCCCCTTCTCACCGCACTGCCAACACCTGACACCCCTTGATTTGGATTTGCTTCTTCCAATCTTGTTCTTTTTTTTCTCTATTCATTGGCCTTTCTCTCCTTTCGACGCTCAGAGTACTTCCTGATGTCTCAGCCGGACCTGATGACTTCCCACGTGCCTCTTCACTGAAAAGAACACACATCTGTTATCAAACTTCAAGGTTCCTATCCCATAGGAATTGCTTACCGCCATCATGAGACTATCCTAAGTCTCAGGTAGACTGGACAATAGAACCAACACCCTGATCTTGTCATCAAAATTGATCCCAACAGATTCCAATTGACTTGTCAGCGTGTTGAATTCATTGAGATGCTCAGTGACGCTTTCGCTGTCTCCATCTTTAGGTTGAATAATTTCTTCATCAAAAAAAATCTTGTTAGATGCCAAGGGTTTGTTGTACATCTTCGATAGGGCCGCCATCAAGTCTTGGGTCCTCTTCTCCCTAAAGACGTTAAACGTAACCATCGATACCAGGGATAATCGGATCGACCCTAGCGCTTTTTTATCTAGGACCTCCCACTGGTTTCGGTCATCTCCTTCAGCTTTTGGGACTTTTCACGGAGAGGAAAATAAAGATTTTTCTAGTACAAGAAATCTTTGATCTTTATCTTTCAGAATTAGAAGTTCACGCTGTTGAACCTTTTGACTCTAATCTTTCCTTCTTCCATCATCACAAACCGTAACTCTTATACCAGTTGCTGGGGGAACAAATTGATAAGAAGAAGGATCAAACACATAATCAAAGACACCAGAATTTTATGTGAAAAACCTAAATCGGAAAAAATCATGTAGCCACACGCAAATCCACTTTATCATCACAGAGATTACAGGAGAAAAAGAGAAATCTCATAGTTGCTCTATATTTATAATGGCATACACACCTTTCTGCTCTTTACATAACCCTAATAATGATTCATCTTTTTTTATATAGAAAACTATGGTTACAAGCTGTGAAATCACCAAACTGACCTTTGTTGGCCCAAAGGTCATTTGCCCTAGTTTTGATGATGATAACCTCATGAAGTTATTTAATCTAACATTTTTATTTGTATAAGTTTCAGGAAAACAATTGATTTCCTGATAAGGTTTAACTTCTCCATAAAGACTCACAAGTTTACGAAGCCCTCAAGATGATGATCTCAGAGCTAAGCTATCAAAATTGAGCCTTGGAAATCATTCTAAGGAGACAAGCTCAAAGGACTCCTATTGGCAAAGAAAAGAATTTTTCTTTCTTCTTTTTGTAAGAATTTAATTTGTTAAAACCAAGAATCAGTAAATTTATTAGCTCATGAGATTCACACACACAAAAAAAACATCATTTGGTTTTTTGGTTCATAAATTATTTTTAAAGATTGCAAAATGATTTTTTTTTGAAAATATTTCATGTTTTTAAAGAGATTTATTCTGCAAAACATTGGTCCTACATCTTAGATTTTGTGTTGATCTTTGATCTCACAGTTTTGAACTTAACAATATACCATAAAATATAATGTATATTCTTTTTGGTGAAAATATATCACAAAAACAAAACAGAATTTCAAGTGTTTCAAAAGTAGGATCTTTGCCTTGAGTCAGTCGACTGGGCGGTTGACCGAAGTGCACAAGAAAATATTGTACATGTTGGTCGACCAGGCGATCGACTGACTGTAAGTACTTTGCTCTCAGTTGAGATCGGTCGACCGGCCGGTCGACCAACAATTCCCAACGGTCAAAAATATGACCGTTGGCGATCGACTGGGCGGTCGACTGACCTGTCTGGTTTTAACACGCTTTGCTTATAACGACTATATTTTTAAAGAACTGATTAGTGGTTAATCAAAAATGGCTATGTTGATTTTATCTGTATTTTTGAATACCTATATAAAGAAACTCTATTGACTATTAGTCATAACTAAGAAAAGCTAAAGAACTAAGAGATAATACCTTCAACCTTTTAGATCCAAATTTTCAAAAAGAAAATGTCAAAAAGAGAAAGTGTTCTTCAATCCAAATCTTTTCCAAATCTATCTTGTTTTGATTCTCACACTCCACTGATTACAAGCTTTCCTAGCCATAAATCTCTGAGCTAAAAAATCCATTCTTGGTTATAGGACTTTCTTTATGAAATGGTGATCTTAGTAAGGTCATCTTCTTCATTGTTGTTGATAAGAGTTGTAGAGGTTGAGGCTTCAAACGAGCTTGCGGGTTTGTCATTTGTAAGGTGTAGGAGACACCAAGTGAGAGGACTTGCGGGTCTGGTTCATTCTTGAGGGAACGTGTAGGGTGGTGATCTCGTGGGATCAAACTTTAGTGAAATTTTTCACACGGTAAAGGCTGAGACGTAGAGAAAGTGACTCGAATCTCGAAACAATCCTCTTGTGTTTGTGATTGCTTACTCTCTCTTCCTTATCTCTTTAACCCACTCTCTCTATTTGCATGCTATAATTGTTTTTCATTTTATTGAAATTTTCTATTGTGCAAATTACTAATTTTGTTGGATATTGTTATTTGCTTGGATTGCTAGACTTAGTTTTTAATTCCGCATTATTTTCTATTAGCTCATAGCCATCACCTTTTCAACCCTTATAGATGATTTACAATTGATATCAGAGCCTAAATCCTAGTTTTTCGTTTAACCACCTTAGGGAGATCCTCTTGTTGGCTATATTTATTTAATTTTTTGCTTAGTTTATATTATTGCTTGATTTCATGGCATCACACGACTTCTCTAGCATTAAGTCCCCACTCAAGTTTGATGGGTTAAATTTTCCCATATGAAAAGTGAAGATGACCCTTTTTCTTAAGTCTCTAGGATTTAGGGTGCAAAGGCCGAGGATTCATGGTCCGAGACAACCGCCAAAGATTATGAGGCCAATGCAAAGGCATAATATGCACTAACACAAGTATTAAATGATGATGACTTATCACGTGTTATAAATTGTAAGTTAGCTTATGAAGTATGGAATGACTTGATTATCACTCATAAGGGCACCTCACAAGTTAAACATTCTAAGATTGATTTGCTCCGTTCTCAATATGAGAACTTTTACATGCTTGAAAATGAATCCATAGATGAAATGCTTACTCGCTTTACTAAAATCACTAATAGTTTGTCTTCCTTAGGTGATTCCATTGATAATGATTAAAAAGAAAGGAAGGTGATAAAAGCTCTCGACTACTCTCAAGAAATTGAATGATCGTGAGGAGATAGACTTCTCTGAATTTATTGGAACCTCAAACCCCACGAAATGAAAATGAAGGTGCGAGAAAGGAGAGAACCTACCAAAAAGAAATCAATAACTTTCAAAGCAACTCCCTCCGTTGAAGATCAAGAAGAGTTATCGGAAGAAGGTGAAGAAGACTTCACCAGCTTATCCGAAAGTGGGAAGAATGTTCTATAAGAAAGGGAGACAAAATAACTATCAAAGAGGTAGACCACAAGGGAAGTTTGAAAAGGAGGAGATGGGTCCTTTCTTTCATTGCAAGAAAAGACGTCTCATAGTAGATTGCCCATCTTTACAAGCAACCACATCAAAAAAGTTGCACAAGAAGAAGAAAGCCTTGAAGGCCACTTGGGATGACTGAGAAACGGAGCCTGACGATGAAGAGATTGACACCGCAAACGTTTGCTTTATGGCAAACGGAGAGGAAATTTCAAAGATAACTCTTGAAACCTCTCTAGATGATGATGAACTCACCATGGATGAATTAGCTCGATTTTTTGATGAACTTCAAAGTAGATATGAGATTTCAAATATTCAAAACAAGAAATTGAGAAAAAAATGATATTTTGAAAAATAAACTTGAGCTTTTTTTGAAAGAAAAAGAAGATATTCATTATGTTTTCGAAAGATCAAAGAAGATTTGAAAATCACAAATGTTTTTGTAAAGGCAAAAGCCCTAGCACTAGTTTTGATAAAAACGAATTTCAATCTTTGAAAAATAAAGTGAATGATTCAGATTCTACTTTCAAACTTTATGCTTTCAATGTTAAAAAATTAGATGCTTTATTTCCAAAGGGTAAAACCTAAGGGAAACACATTTCATATGTTCACGCCAAGCATGATCACAATGCACATCACCATCATGCATTTATTTATGACAAAGTGTATACTTGTACACATTGTGGCGCAAAGGTCACCTAGCCAAGTTTTGTTATTCAAAATTAAATTTGAAGGACAAAAATGTAAGAGTTCGAGAAAAGACTAACCCAATAGGACCCAAAAAGATGTAGGTACTAAAAAACACACCAAATTTTTTTTGATGAGGTGTGTCATCCACCAAGACGTTGGAGGAAATGATACCTTGGTGGTATATACAATGGAGCTCAAGCGATTTATAATTTGAATGCATCACTATCAAGGATAAGGTGGGAGAACATCACCTATTTGGAGAATTTTTACTTATACCGGTAACATCTCCAAAATTTTAAGTTTTTAAATTTACATACATGCTTAGGCTTGTCTATAGCTTAACATCGCTCAATTGTTTAGTGTAGTATCTCTACATTAATTGCATGTACCTATTTAATTATTTTAGTCTTTACACATAATTACCATAGTACCTTCATGCTCTAGATTACTTCATGTGTAAGAACTATTGTTTGTTGGCTTGTATTGTGTATGGACATTATATCTTGATGAATAACATGTGCTTTGTTATTTTTAAAAAAGGAATTATTAATTATATATTTATTTTCACATTTAATTCACAATTAAGCAATTCAAATAAGAAAAGCAAAGAGCACCTCAACTCATGATTTAGAGGAAGCATGAGGAGAAGTTCAAAGCCCGTCAAGGGAATCCGGGTTAATTTCTTATTTAATTAGCCTAATTTCTAAATTAAATCAATATACGAGTTTTATAAAAATTTTGAGAATATTTTTGTCAAATTATTTATCAAAATATTTTTATTTTAAAATTCTTGGACATTGGATTATTTCTGGATATTTATCTCTATTTATAAGATATTTTAAAAATTACTTTCAAAAGCTATTTTATAAAAATTTGTTTGATTTAAAACTGTTTTTGTTTGGGGAGCAGCCTCGGTCGACCGACCGATCGACCGATTGAGTCATTGGACTCTCTAGATTGCTTCGGTCGACCGGGTGGTTGACCGAGTAAGCGTGTTATATGGCTTACCCTTCATTCCGGTCGACAGGCGTCGACTGACATATTGAGAGTTTATTTGGCAGTGCTCTGGGGTCGTACTGGTCGACTAAGCGGTCGACCGACAGTCGTATCTGTATATATACCTGTTGTTATTTTGAAAACCCTAGTTTCTAATTTCTTTCACTCCTCTCACCTCGCTGACCTCCTACTCTTCACCCAACCTTCCCCTCTCAATTATACACCCAAATTCCTAAAATTTTCACCTCAAATTTTCAAGATTTCATCTCTAGCGCCCCTCTGAACCCCATTTTGAGAAGAATTTTTCCAGGTATATCTTTTCCCATTCATTGTCTAATTATTTCTTCAATTATTTCTAGATTTTTTTGTGGACTGGTACTAATTTATGCTATTATTCTCTGCAAATTCATTCATTTTGTTTAGTCCACTCATCATGTCTTCTAAACGTCCTAGAGTTGAAAAATCTAAACAACCTGAATCTTCCTCTAGAACTAAGAGTGTCTTTGTCTCTGAGTATGCTATGTACAAACACTTTATTATCTGTAATAAAAATGTCATATCTGGTCGGTATGTTGTTCCAGCCGATTTCGACCACTTGGATCTTACTCCCATTCTCAAAACTAGTTCCTTAGATCATTTTGTGACTATTAAGGTGCAAGTTTATCCTGATTTGGTCCAGTACTTCTACTCTAATCTCTCTTTTGTTAATAATCATATCAAATCTCGTGTCAAGGATGCGAATATCAACATTTCTCTTGAACGCTTTACTAGGATTTTAAACTATTCTGTGATAATGTAGAAATCTTTTATTCTGATCTTCATGATTTTGAGTATCTTAATGGTCAGAGTGCTCTCACCGCCTCTCGTTTATTACAAGATGATGATAACTCGATCTTAGTAAGGAATGAGGAGGTGAAGCGCTACACGCTTCGCTCAGGTCCTTACTAAGATCGTTTTTCATAATCTCCTGCCTAAATCAGGGAATATAGTCATACTCGAGGTTGTGCCCCCTTGCTCATCTATTGCCTTCTGAAAGGCATTAGAGTCAACACCCTCGTCTCATCATCAATTTCATGTTATTTAACCATTTGATGATTCCCACTAGGAATCCTCCACGCGGGATGATTCTTACCCGTCTCTTCAAATATTTCAAAATTAATCTATCAGATGAGAGAGACATAAACCCCTCTATTGACATCAAGAACCCTTCTGAAGAGGACGCATGTTGATGCTCATGTTCAGGCTCCTTCACATCCTTCATCATCTCTTGTCCAGCATTTTATCTCTGGTTCCTCCTCTTCAGCTGCTGATCCTTAAGCAGGTATGATGACCTAACTGAGTGACCTCTCCCTACACATCACTTCTTCCACAGAGAGGATCCTCACGAACCAGGAAGCTATGTGAAGAGAGCAACAGAACGACATGGCCTATGTGTGCTCCTCCATCAGATAACTTCAGCGCTATAAGGACTATCATTTTTTCAGGCACAATTGGCCTATACCTGTTTCAGATTTATATGGATGTCCTCTTCCACTGACTGGTCCATCGTTTGATCCGTGGATGGCCCCTCAAGATGCCTCAATGGCAAATCAACCAACTGCTGAGCCTGAAAAAGACGTGGATGAAGAAGAAGATGTTTGACTCCTCCCTATTTTTGATGTATGACAAAAATGCGGAGAAGTAGGAAGTAGAGTTATTTTTTTATGGACATCTATTTTGATATTGTATTGATACTATCTTGCATTTTGATATTGTATATCTTGCTACTATTTTGACCTGTCTTGGTATGTATTTTTTTTTTTGTTGACTATGTGCTTTCATGTTGGACATCTGTCTTCTGAAAATTGTTCTAGCTAAAACAATTGATATCTTCGTTTCTTCATTTGATATTTTAGTTTCAATTAGTATTATAGCATGTATATGTTCTTATTGTTGAAACTTCAATTTTTATTATACATGTCTTGTTATGGAGGTTGGTGGTTGGTTATGGATGGATGGAGGAAAATATTTTTGCATATGCGTTTTTCTATCATATCTTGTTATGCATAAATGTGCTTGTGTTGCATAGAGCTTCATTGTTGCATATCATATTCCTATGCTCAAGTTATTAAATAATTTTATT
Source organism: Agave tequilana (assembly GCA_038442645.1). Taxonomy (NCBI): domain Eukaryota; kingdom Viridiplantae; phylum Streptophyta; class Magnoliopsida; order Asparagales; family Asparagaceae; genus Agave; species Agave tequilana. Next base: position 51,478 of record JAVJIF010007690.1, read on the forward strand.
TCATGTCTAAAACCTTATATGTCATATCTTTTATACATGCACATGTTTAGGGTGAGCTTCACTTGAAGTCTCTTCCTAACTTGTTTTAAATAACTCCATGTGTTTTGTCATCATTAAAAAAGAAGATATTATTGGCCCAAAGGTCATTTGCCCTAGTTTTGATGATGATAATCTCATGAAATTATTTAATGTAACATTTTTATCTATATAAGTTTTAGGAAAATGATTGATTTCATGATAAGATTTGGCTTCTCCATAAAGCCTCACAAGTTTATGAATCTCTCAAGATGATGATCTTAGAGCGAAGCTATCAAAATTGGGCCTTGGAAATCATTCTAAGAAGACAAGCTCAAGGAACTCCTATTGGCAAAGAAAAAAATTTCTTTCTTCTTTTTGTAAGAATTTAGTTTGTTAAAACCAAGAATCGGTAAATTTGTTAGCTCATGAGATTCACACACACACAAAACATCATTTGGCTTTTTGGTTCATAAATTGTTTTTAAAATATTGCAAAATGATTTTCATTTTTGAAAATATTTCTTATTTTTAAAGAGATTTATTTTTCTACAAAACATTGGTCCTACATCTTAGATTTTGTATTGATCTTTGATCTCACAATTTTGAACTTAACAATATACTATGAAATATATTGTATATTCCTTTTGGTGAAAAATATATCTAAAAAACAAAACAGAATTTCAAGTGTTTCAAAAATAGAATTTTTGCCTTGAGTCGGTCGAACGGGCGGTCAACCGAAGTGCACAAGAAAACATTATGCATGTCGGTTGACCGGTCGATCGACTGACTGTAAGTACTTTGCTCCCAGTTGAGATAAGTCGACCGACCGGTCGACCGATGATTCCCAATGGTCAAAAATATAACCGTTGGCGGTCGACCGGGCAGTCGGCCGACCTGTCGGCATTTGACAGACTTTTCCTATAACGGCTATATTTTTAAAGAACTGATTAGTGGTTAATAAAAAATGGCTATATTAATTTTTCTCTGTATTTTTTAATACCTATATAAAGAAATCCTATTCACAATTAGTCACAACTAAGAAAAACTAAAGAACTAAGAGATAATACCTTCAATCATTTTAGATTCAAATTTTCAAAGAGCAAATTTTCAAAAAGAGAAAGTGTTCTTCAATCCAAATTCTTTTCAAATATCTCTTGTTTTGATTCTCACACTTTATTGATTACAAGCTTTCCTAACCACAAATCTCTAAGCTAAAAATCTATTTTTGGCTATAGGATTGCTTTGTGAGCCGTTTTGGTGATCTTAGCAAGGTCATCTTCTTCATTATTGTTGAGAAGAGTTGTAAAGATTGAGGCCTCAAACGAGCTTGTGGGTTCGTCATTTGTAAGGTGTAGAAGACATCAAGTGAGAGGACTTGCGGGTCTGATTCGTTCTCGAGGGAACGTGTAGAGTGGTGATCTCGCGGAACAAAACTGTAGTGGAAATCCTTCATGCGGTGAAGGTAGGGACGTAAAGCAAGTGGCTCAAACCTCAAAACAGTCCTCTTGTGTTTGCGATTGCTCTCTCTCTCTCTCTCTCTCTCTCTCTCTCTCTCTCTCTCTCTCTCTCCTTCTCTCTTTAATTCACTCTCTCTATTTTCATACTATAATTGTTCTTCATTTTATTGCAATTTTCTATTGTGTAAATTATAAATTGTATTGGATATTGTTATTTTCATGGATTGCTAGACTTAGCTTTTAATTCTGCATCATTTGTCATTAACCCATAGCCATCACTTATTCACCCCCTCTATGTGACTTACACCCTTGACGCATTCTCTGAATTTCATGGACCACAAAGCTTTCAGACTGGACTGCTTGACAACTATGCATCCCCGAGGCACTGCTCTGCACTGTCGCTTTGGGTTGCTCCTCTAGGTAGATGATTCAAAGTGCTCTTCTGGAGTGAACCAAGCTGCTACTCCAGAGCGAGACTCGGACCTTGCCCTTAACATGAAACTCCGAACTCGCCTAACCTCTTTACCAGAGTACTTCACACTCGCTCCAGGAGCTCTAAGAGGACTCTTCAAAGAAATTTTTGCTCTGGGGGCTCTGCCTCCACGCCCCTGGGAGGGGCCTCCCCGCCCTCTTTCAACCCCTCCGGTGACCTGATCTCTCATGTCACGTCCCGCTTCTCAAAATACGTGAAAACGGAGTCGCGATGAGAGTCGATGACGTATATACCTGAGGAGAATACCTTACGTATACACACTAAGCCTAAAGTATCCTGAACAAACTTTATAATCACTATGAAAATTAACATCACTGCAATATAATATACAAATATTTAACACAATGGTAGCAGATGAATAAAAAATAGAACAATTACTGAGTCCAATGCACAAAATCAAGAAAATGACTGAAAATAAAAAGGGACAAGAAGAATACCTTGAGGTCAAACAGAGTAAACATCAAACTCCTCATAACACATATGATCCTTCCCAAATACCTGATCAGTAATAAAAATAACTATAGATCTGGATGTGCAAATCTAGAGAGTCAGACCTCCCAACGAGTGTGTAAAATAAAGAGGAAGGTGCATGTGCATATAATGTGATAAAATACAATGTAATGATAAAAGCAATCAGATCATCAAGAACGCAATAACATAGAGAATATAAATGAACGGTAATGAAAATAGTCTATCCTAGAATCATGTAGTACGGTCAGGTGTTCATCACAATCTATATATCAAGTAGATACAATCAGTTACAGTATACAATAAACAATTTATCATTATTAATAAGTCAGCGAAAACTAATTGTCATCTGCAATAGACGTATTCCATACTATGCCTACCGCACGTGTTAATTGGGGTCCTAAGTGATTGAAACTGATAGGAGAGATGTTGTCCATGCTTTAGGTGATTTCCGTATATACCCAGAACCACGACCCAATTACTTGGCGTTGAACCAGGTCCTACCGCTAGGTAGTCAATAATAATAACAATAAAAATAATACGGGATGCCAGTCATCTCTCAGAACCCTGCAGTGGAACCATATCTTGATTGCGCAACCTATATTCTAGATCCACCCAAAATACAGACGTTGTCTCCTCCATCAATTTTTCTAATCCCGATGGAAGTTGTCTATTATATTATAATTTAGAACAAAATATCCATGTTATTTCAATTACTGGGATGATACGGTGATAGTACCAATATCTATGATGTTAATAATAACAATGAGAAAAATATCACCGTGTAAACGATAAAACAATAGAACAATGCATGAGTTATGGTCTGACAATATTTTTCCAGTAATTTCAATAACATGAAATAATAGAGTAACATTCTCAGTTTCTGCTCAATAGACAGTCTCATTTAGAACTGGTTAACATCTCATCCATCTACACTGGGATACAATGTAACTGACCCATCAACTTATAGTCTCAATATAATCATCATGAATATCAAATATCAATTCATGTCAAAATACATGATACAGTAAACCACCGTTTCAATGAATCAATAATCAGTTCACTTATCGCTATCAATCCACTCTAATCCTCTAAGTCATCAATATGTCCCTCCTCTAAATCACTGGTGTATACAAGTCTCAATATCTAAAATAAATACACAGTCCACCATATCTAAATAGTCATCGCTATCCAAATCCAATCAAGATTATCGGTCAACTCTCACTTCCAAGCTCAATCACAAGATCTAAAAATTCAAGTAACTAATCAATTATGAATATACATGCACCAGGTCAAGTCAACCTAATCTACGTCTACTCCTCAACCCAAGGTCAAGTCCACCACAATCAAGTCCACTGATTAAATTCAAACATGAACATATCCAATAGGTCAAATAGTATTAAAATTGATAAAAAGAAACGCCCACATCTCCGTGACAAAATACCGGTTCCATATATCTTAAACCACAACAGTGTATCTGATCCAAATGTAAACCGTTAAGTAATGACTAATGAAATACTAATACTTCAGTAACGAATACTAATCTAAATATATTTGAATCAAGGATATATCTGATCTACTATCACCAAGATCCAACTCTCTATAGTATAATAATCCATGACCCGTCCCTATATAAAAGACCCAATCTATCAATGAAGCAACATCTCATTTAATTAATTCTCAAATTTATAATTAAATTCTCACCCGGTTACCACTAATAAGGAAAATCATGACTAATACTCATTGCCTAGAATACTGGAACGAAATCGATAACAGTGTTGATAACAGAGTATACAATATATCTATAAGACAATATCAGGGCATCACGGTATAACAATAGTTGCCGGCATTAATAGACTGATGTAGAAATCATATACACATTCGCATGAAATAATAAGATAAAATGTTGAAATTAAAATAGATCAATAAGCAAACAATCACATGAAATGATGCGATTTTAGATCTGAGTCACCGTCGGGTCTGCACTGCATGAAATGGCACGGATCTCCAGATCATCTCATGGGTTGATTTTCGAATCGCTAGTGTATCGGGTCCACAGTGAATACCAATCCGAATCTCCTGTTATCGAGTTCGAATCGCACGAGCGAGTCTATGATCACTGTAACATGCAACCAAACTTATAAACTCACACGAACACAAATGTACACACGTATTAGTATACACCCGTACACATATACACACCACATACATACACGTACACTCTTATACACACAACATACATGCATACTTACACGCAAACTTATACATACATAAATAACTATATATAATCAAGCATAACCTACACATACATACACATTCCAATACACAAACACATGCACCAAATACACAAACGCGCATATACATCAACACACACATATAATTCTACACACACTAATTAAAAACACACCCAATAACTTGAATATAACACACATACAATTATATAGAAAAAGAGAGAGTGAGAGAGAGGGTACACTCACCGCAAGGGGAGACACAACCGTCGATAGTGGAGCTCGGCAGAGGCGGAGGAAGGTAGGTGACTCTCCGTAGATCGAGGGGTACTACAGGGGCTCGTCAGGGTGCTCCGGGAGGACTCTAGGCTGCCACGAGGAGGATGAACTGAGGGGAATCTCGGGTTGGTTGCATGGAGGAGAATCTCAGAGGTGCTCACGCCTTGGATGGGTACTGCCGTGGGCCTGGGTTCGGCCAGAAGGGAGGGGTGCAGCGGCCAGGGGCTAGATAGTGGGTTAGGCTGCTGTTGTTAGGGGTATGCGCCAGCAGAGGAGAGGAGATACGGTGGAGAGCCTGGATATGCTCGGTCAAGGAGGAAGTGGCAAAGTTGGGGGTTGTTGCGTGGGAGGAGAGCAGCCACGGGGGATGGGGGACTAGATCTGGATCTGTGGCACGACCCAAGGGGAAAGACCTGGTTGTGGTGAAGCTCGACTCCGAGGATGCAAGGTGCGGTAAGGGGAGAGCTGCTAGAGGATGCCGCGAGTGTTGCAGAGGCTGAAGGAGACACGACCATGGTGATGTTGGCGTGGCCGAGGAAGGGAGAAGGCCTGGGTGTGCGGCGGCCAGCAGGGGAAGAAGGAGTGGATTAGGGTAATTAATTAGGCTTTGATTAGATAAGTGGATTATATAGGAGAGTATATTGAGTTGTGGGTATTAGGTATATGGCTAATGGGTATGGGTTGATAATGGGTACTGGGTTATAGGATAAAGGTTTGGATAAAGGGCTAATGGGTATAGGGTTTGGCCTCTATGGACTTGGATTTGGGTTGGGTAAAATGAAGAAGAAATATAAGAACATAAAGAGGTAGGTTTAAATAAATGGGCTTGGTCATCATAATACACATACAAAAACAATTAATCATAATAACATGTTAATAATAATTATAATAATTAAGAATGATATTAGTAATTAATAATAGTTAATAATAATAATTCTCATAAGATAATATACAATAATTAATATGAATCATATGTATACATATAAAAATACTATTTGTTACTATTAAAACTTGTATTATAAAATAGAGGTATAATAGTGCAAGTTGACCCGTGTAAAGACTCTGCTAGGGCGACAAATTGTTAAAACAATAATTAGACTTCACAACTTAAGAGTTTATAGACACTTAAAGATAAAAAGAAAGTTTTCAGAGAAGAGAAGTTTACACTTTCTCATATTTAATTTTTTTAGTTACTTGTTTCTTTTAATTGTACTTTTATTTTATAATAATTATGTTTTTTATTATATTTTATTATGAAATTTGATAGATTTCACTTAGATAATTTTATTTTTATAATCACAGAATTGATAGCATAAAGTCTGTTGATAAAAAGGAACCTCAAATAAAAAGAATCTCAATTCCCGGTGCAGTTGGTGCCCGTGCATTTTACTTGCATGTGTGCACACATATATCCATACATATATGTGCGTAGGGGTGAGCAGAGTTCGGTTATAACTAAAAAAATTGACCAAAAACTAAAACCCGAAGCCGAACTGAATAGCTCTAGTTCGGTCAGGTTTCGGTTTTGAATTTCAAAACCCGAACTCGACCAACCCAAACCGAATCTCTTACCCTATATGTCACCCCACCCAAATTCAATTTAGTGAATCATATAATTCATAAAAAAAACTGATGGAACTTTATCTCATTACTTCTAGTAACAATACCATATTTTTTTTATATTGAACATGTGAAAGTTATGTTAAAAGTTAGTAATTATGTGAGCTTTGATATAAGAGCCCAAATACAATGTAAAAATTTTAGAATATCAAATTTTCAATTCACATTATAGTTAGAGTCTTTTTCTAATTTGAGTATTAGATATTTGAGATTAGGATATTAAATGATGATAATATAATGGTGATTAAAAAATAAACTTATGTCCTTCCAAAAGGATTTGAGCCTGAATCCTTCCCACTCAAATTCAACCCGCTGACATTCGAACACAAGATCCACTCTGTTGAAGTTGATTTATATTATTTTAAGTATCTATAAACCAAAATCAAGAGTTTTGAATACTTTTTGCCCATCTATCAAGCGACGCAAAATGGACGGTCGAAAGTAGTGAGTTAGGTAGATCTATATTTTTAGACATGCAAATTCTCGATCCGGCCATTTCATTATGATCTAAACATTTAAAAATCCTTACAAACTAATTTTTGTTAGGTTTCAAATGTTCTACACTGTTAAACTAACCAACTCATATTTAGGTCATCTGTTTACTTGATGCATAAGCAAAAAGTATTCAAAACACTTGATTTTTGGTTTATAGATACTTGAAATGATATAGAGTGGATTTTGTATTCGAATATCCAAGGGTTGCATTTGAGTTGGAAGGATTCGGGCTCAAATCCTTTTGGAAGGACACAAGTGTGTGTGTGTGTGTGTGTGTGTAGACTTGTGTCATTGCAGAAGGATTTGAGGCCGAATTTTTCCCACTCAAATACAACCCTACGATATCCGAATAAAAGATCCACTCCATTGAAGTTGATCTACATTATTTTAAGTAACTAAAAATTAAAAAATCATGTATTGTGAATATTTTTTGTCCATCCATCAAGTAGACGCAAAATGAATGATTGAAATAGTGAGTTGGTTAGTTTAACGATGCAGAATATTTGAAATCTAATAAAAATTGCTACATTAGGATTTTTAAGTGTTTAGATCATGATAAAATAGTTGGATCGAGAATTTGTATGTGTAAAGATGTAGATCTAAACAATATGCTATTCTCAGTCGTTCATTTTGCACCTACTTGATGGATTGGCAAAAAAGTATTCAAAATATCTAATTTTTTATTTTTAATTACTTGAAATAATGTAGACCAACTTCAACGGAATGGATCTTTCATTCGAATGTCGTAGGGATGTATTTAAGTGGGAAGGATTCGGCCTCGAATATTTCCAGAATGACACAAATCTCTCTTTATGGAATTTCAAATTTTACATCAAACATAAAGAAGTCCAAAAAACAAATTAATATTACTATTATGAAACTAAGAGAAATTTAGAGGAATGAGAGAGAAAAGTCAAGAGAAATTGTTCTCGAACTTATGTGTATTTCATTCTTCTTTGTAGCCTCTATTTATAGACATGTAGAAGTACAAATTATAAGGAGAAAGATGGAGAGGTCACCCACTATCTCAGACATTCACAATATGCATTTACAGAGAGAGAGTGAAGAGGTCACCCATTAACTCATGTATTCATAACGTGCATTTACAAGGAAGAATGTGAAGTGATACAGTGATCATCCACTATTTTATGTATTTACAACACTCTCCTTGGATTCCACCATCCATAAATATGCCTCGTTTAAAATCTCGCAAGTATAACTCAGTGGGACAAAACCTGGACTAAGGAAAAAGAGTACATATTCATATGCATCTGGTGAGCGCGTGACACTGCCTCATTAAAATCTTGCCGAGAAAAACCTAATGGGATAAAAACATGGATGAAGGAAAAAAAGTACAGTGTGTAGATCTATTGATAACACGCTCCCCTGATGAAATAAACTCTACTTTTAGCATGTAACATCTCTGAGGTGGAACATTCCAATTTTATGTACTAGTTTCTTGAATGTTGATGTCGGCAACGCTTATCAGATTGTCACTTGACCATATTTGCTGAATATCGACATTGCCTCTCTTATGGAGCTCATGTGTGTAGAAGAACTTCGGTGATATATGTTTGGTCATGTCTCTTTAATGTAACCTTCTGTAATTTGTGCAATACAAGTAGCATTATCTTCAAATAATATTGTTCGAGTATCTTTTGTTGAGGACAATCCACATGATTCTCAAATATGATGGATCATAAATCTTAACCATATGCATTCACGACTTGCTTCATAGATAACAAGAATTTCAAAATAATCGGATAAAGTGGCAACCATACTTTGTTTTACATATCTCCACGATACAGCGGTATCACCGTACGTAAAGACATAGCATGTTTGTGATCTTTTTTTATGAGGATCAGAAAGATATCCAGCCTCTTCATATCCAACTAAAGGTGACTTTGATTCTTTGGGGTGAAATAAATTCAAATCAATTATTCCACGAAAAATATCTAGCATCTGCATATCCAACTAAAGGTAACTTTGATTCTTTGGGGTGAAATAAATTCAAATCAACTGTTCCACATAAATAGCGAAATATGTGTTTGACACCATTCCAGTGCCTTCGAGTTGGGGTAGAGCTACATTTTGTTAATAGGTTGATTGAAAATGCAATGTTTAGCCATGTACAATTTGCAAGATATGTAAGACAACTAATTGCACCAAGATATGATACTTCGGGACCAAGATTCTTTTGATGTACATTTTTTATGAAGGAAAATTCCTTCTCGAAAGTGTTCAATATTTAGACCAAGGCAAGATTTTGTTTTCCCAAAATCTTTCATTTTAAACACTTTTTTCTAATAAGAGACGGTCTTTGTGAGCTCTTCGGGGTCCCTATAAGGTTCAAATTATCAACATATATTGTGACTATGAAAAAATCAATTTTCGTTTTTCTTATGAATATACATGGACATATGAGATTATTCACAAATCTCTCTTTAATAAATATTCATTAAGACAATTGTACCACATGTGCCCTGATTATTTTAATCCATACAAGGATCATTGTAGCTTAATTGAGTATAGATTACGGAATTTTGAACTATGTACTTCAAAAGCTTTAAATCCATCTGGAATCTTCATATATATGTCATTATCTAGTGACTCATACAAATATACCGTAACTACGTCCATAAAACAAATGCATAGTCCTTCTGAGATTACCAAAGTGATCAAATAGCGAAAAGTAGTAGCATCAATTACAAGAAAGTATGTTTTTCCATAATCAAATGTAGGTCTCTGCAAGAAACTTTGTGCTACGAGTCGAGCTTTGTATCTTACAATCTCATTTTTTTTCATTAGTTTTTCGAATAAATACCCATTTGTCTCTACAGGCTTTATATTCTCAGGCGTTTGGACTACAGGCCCAAATATTTTATATTTTATTAAAGAGTCTAATTTTTCCTGTATTGCTTCTTTCTATTTTGACTAATCATGTCTACGTCGACACTTTTTGATGGTTTGTGGTTCAGAATCCTCATCACTTCTGGTGATTTCAAGTGCTAATGTGAAGACAAATATGCCATCAATATTAATATTATTTATTTTTCATATATCTCTAGTTGATACATAATTGATTGATGTCTCTTTGTTTTCACGTACCTGTGTTTCTTCAGGGACCATTAATTCTATTTTATACTTTTGTTGTATGTACTCTTCTAGAATGCCCATTTATATTGCCTTCTTTTGTTTCATGGACTCTTCTGGAGTTTTCTTATTTAATTCTTGTAATCTTCTCTTTCGGGGAACCGTGTCTTTTGCGCCAATTGGTCTTCCATGCTTCAAACGTGTCTTACACTGATTTGCAATTGTATTAGTTAATTATCCTTCCGGGATATTGATCTTTGCTGGAGTGTTCATTGTCGGTACATGTGATTTTGTTACTTTCTTATTGTCAGTGATAGCATCTGGTACCTGATTCGCAATACTTTATAAATGAATAATCTTTTGAATTTCAAGTTCACATTGATTAGTGGGAGGATCAATATGAGACAAAAGTTATTGTTTTTCAAGAAATTTCACATCGTTCTTCAGTTTTTGACTTTTCTCCCCCTAACGGCGGGAATGTTGTCTCATCAAAATGACAATCGGCAAATCTTCTTTAAAATTCACCAGTCAGGAGTTCAAGGTATCTTATTACGGATAGAGAATCAAAACCAACATAAATATCAAGCCTTTGTTAAGGACCAATTTTGGTACATTGAGGGGTGCAATTGGGACATACACAGCACAACCAAAAACTCACAAAGTGACTAAGGTTTGGAGGTTGACCGAAATCTAATTGTAAAGATGAGTGCTTGTGGTAAGCCAAATGTCGGATGCGGACTAATGCAACATGTAATATTACCTGACCCCAAGCAGAGGCAGAAAGTTTTGTTCTCATAAGTATAGGCCTAGCCATCAACTGAAGTTTTTTGATAAAAGATTCTGCTAAGCCATTTTGAGTGTGAACATGAGCAACAGGATGTTCAATAGTCATTCCTAGAGACATGAAAAAATCACCAAATGCTCGGGAAGAAAATTCACCGACATTATTAAGACAAATTGACTTGATTGGATAGTCAAAGAATTATGCTTGAATCGAATAATTTGGGTAAGTAATTTAGTAAGTGCAACGTTACGAAAGAAAAAAAAAAACATGTAACCATCTGGTGGAAACATCAACTAAAACCATGAAATAACTAAATGGTCCAGAAGGTGGATGAATTGGTCCACATATATGCCCTTGAATTCGTTCTAAAAAGTTTGAGATTTCTTTGGTAATTCTAAAAGGTGATATCTTAATAATCAATTTGCCTTGAGAACAAACGGTATATGAATAATCTCTTAGTAAAAGAACTTTCTGGTTCTTTAGCTTATGTCCATATGAATTTTCAATTATTATTCGCATCGTAATTACCTCTGGGTGACCTAATTGATCATGCCAAAGCATGAAGTTCTTTGGATCAGAGAACTTTCTGATTCATTACAATTTGTGATTCGATTGTTCTTATTGTTGTATGGTATAACCCAGGTGAGAGTGCAGGGAAGCTTCTCCAAAATATGATTCTGGGTTGAAATGACAGAGGTAATGCAAAAATATTCAACATTAGATTCATTTCATTTGTGGTTTCAATGTGATATTCATTGCGGCAGATATCTTTAAAACCAAGCAAATTTCTTCTGAATTTGCTAGAATATAATTCATTACTAATATATAATTTTGTCCCTCTTGGTAACATGATGTTAGCTCTTCCAGGACCTTCAATTAAATTTGTGGTGCCTGATATAGTATTTGCATTAGCTTCTTCTAAATTTAAGCTTGTAAAATAAATCTTATCTCGAAGGGCAGTGTGTGTTGTTGCACTGTCTGTAAGACAAATGTCTTCACCACTCGTCTTGATGTTCTTAATCCTCCGTTGCTTAGAGCCTTCTTGTTGATCCAATGCCTCTTGATCCTCCGTTGCTTAGAGCCTCGTGCTGATAACGTATTATGAAACTAAGAGAAATTTTAGAGGAATGAGAGAGAAAAGACAAGAGAAATTGTTCTCAAACTTGTGTGTATTTTATTCTTATTTTATTCTTCTTTGTAGCCTCTATTTATAAGGAGGTAGAAGCATAAATTACAAGAAAGATGGAGAGGTCACCCCCTATCTCATGCATTAACAATATACATTTACAAGGGAGAAGGTGAAGAGATCACTCACTAACTCATGCATTCATAACATGGATTTACAAGAAAGAATGTAAAGAGGTATGATGGTCATCCACTATTTTATGTATTTATTACAATAGTTGCATTACATTCTAAACAGGGCAGACGAGTAAAATCCTAGAAGATAAATGAGGCTTGCTCAGTTGGAAATAAATCCAATAACTAGCTAACTTCTGTCATTGTCTAACTGGAGAAACACCGTGGAAAACTCTCACATGCATTCAGACCAAAACTTACCAACTTCAATCACAAATATAGCAAAGCAATGATGTATTCATGTAAGCTAGAGTATTGAACTCATCCACTCTTAAAGCTTATTTTCAGATATTTTCTTACTTCTGTTTTTTTTCTGTTTTAGAGAATTCCAATGGGGAGTATTTCTAAGGACTCTCTCCGACACAACATGCATCTGATTCACAGTCACAATTATGCCAGCCCTTCTTCACATGTGAGGTTGGGCCTCTCATCTAAGTGCAATAGGCAATGATATCAAACTTCCTTGTTATGTCTCACATAGTTTCCTCTTTGTGATCCATTGGAATTTTAGCTTCAAAACAAGATCAATTAAAAAGTTATTAAAAAGTCAGAATACATATTAAAAAAAATGTTATTAGTCTCAGGGCATGCATGTAATCACTGTCAGTTATGTACCATTTAGCAGTACAAATTCTCACCAGTATCCCTCGTGTGCATGATCACCAAGGCAACAAACTAGAGTTGCTATCTAAATATCTCGAATAAAAGTTTCGAAGAAAAAAAAATTCAAATCTGAGTCAAAGCAGAATATAGAACAAATTGCCCTGAGATTGACCAAGAATTGGCTTCGGCTCACCTCACAGTACCCACATCCCCAATTCCTATTGTAGGTAGGCAACAAATAGTCCCCAGTCCCAGAGTGGCCAAAGTGGAAACCAGGGAAACCCAATGAAATTTGAAATCAGTTGGCTCCCTATCAACAGGGGGATATTTTCTTTTCAGTTATGATTAAAATTTCCTTTTTCAACATGTACAAAGAAAAATCTTATATAATTTCAGCATAAGAATGAGGACCCTAATTTCTCATAAAACACAAAAGATCTAATTAGCCTAAATTAATATTTTGTTATTTTTTGACACGCGAGATGGTTTGAAACCTCTAAATCTATATTAATATTGGTCACCAAATTTTAGTATCAAACCCAATAGTATTATCCGTTGTTTATCGGTCTTGATGTGTTCTATCGAAAATATCCAGTACCATTTTGATAGCCTAGAGTCTTACTATCAGTATCAGTATTGGACCAGAAATATCAGTATCAGCGATACATCAAAATTTTTATTTTGTGATGAAATAGATACTTGTACTTGTCTCGGTGGTAAAGAACAAGGTTTCAAGTTTAGCTTACAAACTACTAACTTTGCCACCATCTAAAAGGGAGGGGAAAAAAACCAAAAGTTACAACTCTAATTACCTTATGATGACTCAAGCCCTTATCTTAATAATAGGATTTTTGGGTAACCAAAAACTGTCAAGTAGCCTAAAAAGAAGACCTTGATGCTCTTCCTTCTCTAGGTTTAATGCTAATTGTGGGCTAAACAACCCCACAAAGTGACCATAATTTATTAATTTCGGGGGAGTTGCCAAATTTCCCTCAAAGAACTAGCTTTAGTTTTTGTGAAAGCTTTATTCCTCCTGCATCCCCTGAAGAGCACATGACCTTTGCAGGCCAAAAAAAAAAAAAAGCAGCTCTCTCATGAGAACCATCTCCAGCCTTTTTCTTGAGGACCACCTATTCATAGTCATCACTCATTTCTTCTTCTTCTTCTTCTTCTTTTTTCAAAAATGAGAGTTTTAAGAATAAAAATGAGACAAGCACTGTACTTAATTACTTAGATTCTTGAATTGTAAAGCCATTGCTACTCCCCAAAGCATAAAGGAACCACCTTTGCAGCACGCCCCATTTAAATAACAAAATATCCATCACCCACATTCAATTCTCTTCTAGTGTTCTCCTTTTCTCAAGCTCTGCAAAACTCAAAGACCCAATGGCAGAGACAAAGAGAAACACCCAGAAAAAATCCCAGCTTGAAGCAGATAACTCACCTTCAAGGAGAGCACTCAAAAGCTTCTTCAGCTGCAGGTACCATCACCACAGAGAGGCAGAGGAGAAGAGGAAGAAGTGCAAGATAATTGGGTGCACTGGATCTCTCTGCCACCTCAAGGACACCTCAAGTGTCATGCAGAGGCCAGAGGAGGCTGAGGTGGTTGTTACTAAGAGAAGGGCATCCATTAGTGGGTGCAAAGCTCCACTGAGAGATATCAATGGGGTTGTGTCAAAGTCTCTGTCTTCTCACTCTTCTTCCACTCTCACTGCTTCCTCTTCTTCTTCATCTGTTGGTGGGTCTTTTAGAGTGATGCATCTGAGGAGGTTGTCTGGGTGTTATGAGTGCCATATGGTGATTGATCCAATCAATGGAGTCTTGAGGGATTCTTCTCTAAGAGCTACAATTTGCACTTGCCCTGATTGTGGGGAGATCTTTGTGAAAGCTGAGAGCTTGGAGCTTCACCAGTCAGTGAGGCATGCAGGTGAGATCTACTCCCTTTTCTCTTGTTTGCACTTTTCTTCATCTTTTATTTTTTTTGTTCCTGTCAAATTTATTGGCAATTTTTGTTGCTTTTTTGGAAATATAATTGAGGAAAAGACATGTAACATGAAAATGGTGTAATCCTAGCCATTTTCAATTTTTAACATTGAAGTGGTAAAAAAAATCTTATTTTGATCTGTAATCTGATTGTGAATTTGATTGTGCATGTAACCCAATCAAAATGTTACTTCAAATGCATCCTTTGTTCCAAATCTGTAAATTTTCTTCATATAAAGGTCCTAAGTATTCTTAATTGCAAACCCCAATGTACAAATCTAATTAGTTTCCAAATTTGTTTATACGTGTAACAGAAAAGTCCAACATCCCCAATTTCCATTCTATTGGTACAAAAACCTAACTAATTTCAGAATAAATGGACACACTCTAGCCAATAATTGAATTGAAACCAAACCACATTGCAATGTTTAGTGCTACTAAAATGTGTGACTGATTCCAATTGAAATTTCTTTCACTTCTCCCAATACAGTATCAGAGCTTGGACCTGAAGACACCAGCAGAAACATAGTAGAGATCATATTCCAATCAAGCTGGCTCAAGAAACAAACTCCAGTCTGCAAGATAGACAGAATCCTCAAGGTCCACAACTCAAAGAAGACAATAGCGAGCTTTGAAGATTACCGCGACTCCATCAAGAGCAAAGCAAGCAAGCTTGCGAAGAAGCACCCCAGGTGTGCTGCAGACGGCAATGAGCTACTCAGGTTCCATTGCACCACCTTCATGTGCTCTCTTGGGCTAAATGGGGCTACCAATCTATGTGATTCTATCCCTCATTGCAAAGTGTGCAGTATTATAAGAGATGGGGTAAAGACTGATTCTCATGGAAGAATTCAAACGTTGGCCACAAGCGGGAGAGCTCATGATACTGCTCAGATTTCATCGGATGGCGAGAAGAGGGCAATGTTGGTGTGCAGGGTGATAGCAGGGAGAGTGAGGAAGAGCCAGGATGCTGCTCTGGAGGAGTGTGATTCAGTTGCTGGGATGACTGGTGTCTACTCTAATTTGGATGAGCTCTTTGTGTTCAATCCTAAAGCTATTCTTCCTTGTTTTGTTGTAATTTACAGAGATTTGTAAGACTCTGATTATGAATGAATTGTTGCAACTTTTGTTCAATTATCAGTTAGAATGAATTTGAGCTTCATATGGTGACCATGATCTTGTGTAATACTTAACAAAAATTATCAAAAACAAAATAAGGCAACAATCTAGGACTGAGTTCAGCTTACTTGAAGGTCTAAAGGCAGGTTTGCCTATAATAACTTCCTTTCTGTTAGTGAAAAGTTATGATTGACACACAGAGTGCAACACTAGATAACAAGGCAAGATAACCATATATTTTTTAAAATTAATCAAATATAACCTTGTATTTTTGTAGATATTTCAGCTTGCAGTGTACTAGTCCACATATAAAATTTTTGGAAGATTCAAAGTTCTGATATGGTCTCCAAGTAGGTGGGTAATCTTATTAATAAATGGTCTTTTAAATGTCTTGGCTTATGTGACCTATCTATTGTCTTCATGTAATGTGTTTTTAAGTGTGTTGTTTTTAGTGTGCATTTTGAATGAACAATGCATGTATGTTTTAAGTGTTTGACCGTACTGACCAATATCTGCCTTGTCTTGGATAACCTATTTGTCTTCACATAATGTGTCTGTAAGTGAGTGTTTTTAGTGTTAACAAATAACTATGCTCTTGCTCCCAAAGCCAATACATGTTTCTATTGAGTTGTTCTTTTCTGACATGAAATATGTACCTGATTCTCTTTAAGTGGTAACCCCCATGTTCAAAAGAGAAGATTTTGTCAAAATTCATAATTATATAGTGGTGTTTCAGGTGAATTCGATAGAAGAAAGGGGTTTTTTTCCCCCATTTTTCAATAGAAAAGAAAGTTTTCTATAAAACACTAACTAGTCTGGCAAGATGAATAAGCTCAAGAATTGAACTAGTTCTAGCTAACTCTTGCGAAACGATCAAAATTTAGTAAGAGTTAGCAAGTCATTATGAAATTAGATTTAGCTCAAAATCACCTTCAAAACCACCACAAAATCCACCCAATTTTCCAAAATCAGAGTTATTAATTCCACCAAAATGTTAGAATTAGCCTTTTTTTCGCTTTCCCTCTGTCTCAACCTCTAATTCTAACTAAATCTAATTCCAATTAAACAACTAAAACAACCTAATTCCTAACTCCTTTTAATTTGTCTTCCTACGAGACACTAAGTTCTAATTCCTAACTCTACTAATCTCCTAAGAGTATAGAAAATTTTTCTGCAATATTAAAAAAGGGGCTGTCAGAAATCTCACCCATTTTCTCTCGACATTGCCACCCATTTTTGGTTGCCACCCAAAAAAACCCATCAAACACAGAACAAAGAGAAAGGTGTAAAATCTGACAAAATGGCCCACAAATAGTGTTTTCCACCTCAAAAAAGTTGAAACAAACAGGCCCTAATTGAGATCACATTATGCAGTGTGAGAGGGTACGGATGCAGCAAGTACTTGTAACACAACCAAAGTTCTCTGACCAAGCTGAGATCAGTATGAAAACAAGCATCCAATGACAGTTTTTTCTGATATGTCTCTGTTTCTTGCAAAGTTTTATGACTTGAAAATTTTATTTATTTATTTTTGGATTTGAGCAGAGAATATAACACTTTCTGAGTAAACAGACAGTTCAAATAATGAGTTATAACTTTTCAAATTCATTATTTCTTTTTTACATTCATGCATCAACATCTTTTAAATTTTAGAAATTTTTGAATTTAAGTCCCTAACAAATCTCTTATTTGATATTAGTCACTGACAATATCATATTTTGGAGTCCCCACAATTTATCACTCGCTTGTTACAAGTCGTTCTAGCTAAATTAGTTATCCCAAAGCAAAGAATACTCTGTTACTCCCTAATTATGTTAAAAATTTTACCTTATTACCTCTTCTTTTTTCTTACGAGTGTCGATCCAAATTAACCAACAACTTTATTGCTTTTTTTTGCTTTGTTTTATTGGCTTATACTGCTCGTATTTCTCTTCTCGTGGAGAATTTTTACTCCTAAAGTTTTTTCAGTGTCATTTCATTGACTCTTTCTCACTCATGCGACTCAAAAGTTCCTAATAAATTTGTAATTTAACATTCTAATTAGATTTTTATCATGATCGAAATAAATTGTAAAGAACTAATATCAAAGGGACCCTCATATTGTGGGAGGCTAATATCCAAATATGATAATATTAGGGACTAATATCAAAATAAGAGGATTATTAAGGACCTAAATCCTAAAACCCCTAAATTTTAATATGATTTGTTGTTAGATTTGTAGTTTCTTGAGGTGCCTTTTGTGAGACATTGAACCTCATCCCACGGATGAGATTGCTCATAGATATTTCTCCAATAAGAATTATTAATATAGAAATATGTATGTCAGCCGACAGCTGAGAGTCTCTCTCAGCTTACGGTGACGTAGCACATTATTTGCCACACAAATAAGTTGCGAACTGCCTATTGGAATAAGTTAAATTACTAAATGCCTCGCGGTAAAAGGTATGTGTCCCGTTATTGTTTATTATTATTTCCCCCTATTTCGTTTTCCGCTCGTTGTTTAGGTTTTTCTTTTCCTGCCATAAAGTTTTTTTTCTAAAAATAGCGGCATTCGGTTCAGCTTTTTTTCTTTTTTTTTACTTTGCAGACCTAAATCTACTTTTCTATTTTAATGTCGACGGCGGAGCAGAACACTTCCTCCTACCAATTCAGGTCGCCGTCGTCCCCGATCTTTATCTCCCGATCTAAATATGAACCATATATCATTTGATTCAACTTTCTCACAGAATATTGAAAATCGTGAAGGGCTAAGATCTTAGGATGCTGATCAAAAGATTTTTATTTTATCCTTTTTTTCCTGCAATTTCTTATATGTAAAAAATTTTGTGTAACATATATAGAACTTCGACTTAGATTTCATTTTACAAAACAATAATCACTTTTACTAAAGTCTTTTTTCAGTAACAATTTCACAATTTTGTTAACTACGATCTCAGTCGCAGTTATTTAATTTAATACACTAAATTGTAAGAACTACGACTACGGTCGCATATGTATTAAAACAATTTTTCCAGTGGGCAAAGCTGTCTTTACAACTGCGACCTTCGCAGTCCTATTTATTATAGTTCAGACGTGTGATTTTTAATTAGTTCTTTTTATACACTAAATTGACTTAAGTCACAGTATATATTAATGATAAATTTTCTCAGTTATTATACATATATTTTTTAAAAACCTGGCCATACTGAGAACTGCGACTACGGTCGCAGTCTTTTATCTAGAAGTTATAACTATCTTTACATCTGTGACCATAGTCGCAGTTTTATTTATTATAGTTCAGACGTGTGATTTTCAATTATTTCTTTTTATTTAGTTCAACAATTTATTTTGTAGGATCTGAATTCACATGGAGAAATGTCTGAATTTTCAGTTATTCTTTTAGGACAACAGTTTTCCACAAACGATGAAGTATACAACTTTTACAATTCTTATGCAAGGAACAGAGGTTTTAACGTGAGAAGAAAGGAATAGATAAGTCACAGAGGCCTCCTCATGAAGTTATTTGCAGAAAATTTTGTTGCAACAAGGAGGGTGTGAAGAAGTTGTGTGATAAAAGATAAGATGGGCTTACAGTCAACCGTCAAATCGACACTAGAGTTACGTATCCTGCTGAGATGCATGTGCGTCTTCGTTTAGTATCAGACCGAAGAATTTAGGTTGTCACCAAGTTTGTTGATTCTCATTCACATGAATATCAAGCCCGGGTAAGGTCCATCACTTTTACTCTCACTAGACACATCGATCAAAGTTTAGGAGAAATATTATGAGCAATTTGGTTGATGTAGGAATTCGTCCTTCAAATATTTCCCGTATTGTTAATGCAATGAATCACGGAGAAGGTTGTGAAGAAGTAAGCCTGCAACAAGTTATTAATTTTACTTGACACTGTAGAAAAAACATTGGCCATGAGTTTATTTCGATCATCAAATATTTTTAAGAAAAAGCGGAGTCTGATCCATATTTTTTCTTTTTAATGCAGGCACACTTAGAAGTATTTTTTGGGCTGATGGAAGAGCAATTTTCTCGTATTTTAATTTTTGTGATATGATTGTTTTTAACACAACATATAAGACTAATCACTTAAACCCGCCATTTGCTTTATTCACTAGAATGAATCATCATCGGTAGTCAATATTATTTGGTTGTGTATTACTTGCGGATAAGCAGAGGGATACATTTGTTTGGCTATTCAATAAATGGCTCAAATGTATTTACGGAGTTGGACCAAAAATGATTATTACTAATTAGAATGCCCAGATAGGTGATGCCATCAAGATGGTTTTTCTAACTACTCGGCACCGATACTATTTTTGGCATGTAAGAAAATATATTGCCGAGCAACAAATCCCCCTGATGAACAAGTATGGGAAAGATTTTGTCTCTGATTTCCATCTATGGTACACTTCCCTTGATATTAACACATGCGAGAAACGATAGAGATTGATGACAAATAAATATCATATGGAAGAAGAAGAAAACAGTTGGTTGTTGAAGATGTATAAATTGTGTGGACACTGGGTTAATGCTTATCTAAAAGATATTTTCTGTGTTGGAATGACAACCAGCCAGAGGTCTGAGAGTATTAGTTCTTTCTTTGATGATGAAAACACAAAACTAGTTGAGTTTGTCCACCAATACGATAAAACTGTCACTGCCATTGTAGCTCTGAATCTCAACAAGACTTTCGGGATTTGAATTCTGTGCCCAATTGTG
The DNA here is from genome assembly GCA_038442645.1 of Agave tequilana. Taxonomy (NCBI): domain Eukaryota; kingdom Viridiplantae; phylum Streptophyta; class Magnoliopsida; order Asparagales; family Asparagaceae; genus Agave; species Agave tequilana. The sequence goes on from JAVJIF010007690.1 coordinate 72,189, forward strand.
CATCGAATCCATATGATATATAAGTTTCAAAGTTGTATATCACAAAGATTTTTTAGTTGTCCCAAAAGGAATAGGCAGTTGTGATGACACACTTTTCGGAAGAGTTGGAACACGATGGACCTGGAGCAAAATATTTGGTTGGTGAATTTTCATAATCAAAAGACACTTGAAAAAAGGTCAGTTATGAGAATTCTGCTGAACTTAGCGTGTCTTGTAGTTGTGCATTCTTCGAAACAGAGGGTATCTTTTATAGACATATTCTGTACATTTTATGGCACAATCACGTTACACATATACCAGAACCCTATATACTACAGAGATGGAGGTTGGATGCGCGTTACAAAAATGTTACAATTGAAAATGACATTAGGTCTTTTCCCAATCAAGCACTCGAGGAAGGGCTAGACTGTGGAAACTGCATTCCAAATTTAATGCAATTCTTGAAATGATAGCCGATTCGGATATCCATCTTTCAAAGTTGGATGTTGTTTTGAAAAGATTTGCTACAAAAACCAGTAATGAATACAAATTCAGATCAGTAAATTATCAATCATCACAGTCTGGAATAAATATTGATTCTGGTGGATCAGTTGTGATTTTGTGAGATGGTGAAAAATTGACTATACGCGATCCAACTGATCATGTACCAACCAAGGGGAGGCCTAAAGGTGCATCCAGGTTTAAATCTAGTTTTGAAGATTCTTTAGCACAGAAGGAAGTGAAGCATCGAAAGTGTGAAAACTGTCAACAGCTGGGACATTACATGACTGATTGTCCATTATTGGTATGAAATTAAACCTAATAAATAATTTAATTTAAAGTTTGATGTTTCAAATATTTGCGTTTCTTTTTTACTTGCAGAGGAAGTAGTTTCATGTTGCGGCTACCTAGAACGAATAAATTTTTTATTTTTACATCTTCAGGCATCATCTGCGACCATGGTCGTATTGTTCAAGGAAGAGGCATTTCATTGTACTACAACCTGGGTCGCAGTACAGGCACTTTTTGTTCCTTTTCAAGTGTTTTCCATCTATTGGTCTATTGTATGATGTTGTACTTTAAAATAATATTTGAATACATTAAAAACATTACTTTAAAAATCTATTGCGATAATGTTGACGTATGTGTTGTACTTTAGTTCATTGAACATAGACTGCGACCAGCGTCGCTGTTCATATTTGACTATATTTGATAGCGACTTTGGTCGCGATTAGCAGTTTTACAATGAGAAGTATATTTTCATAACTGCGATCAAAGTCGCAGTTTATATTTTACGAAAAAGTTGTTGTTTTCAAGTGTTCCCTGTCTCTTATTCTATTGTAAGATGTTGTACTTTATAATAATATTTGAATATAGTAGAAATATTACTTTAAAAATTCACTGCGACAATGTTGGCATATATGTTGTACTTTAGTTCATTGAACATAGATTGCGACCAGCGTCGCAGTTCATATTTGACTATATTTGACAGCGACTTTGATTACAATTAGCAGTTTTACTATGAGGAGTGTATTTTATAATTGTGATCAGAGTCGCAGTTTATATTTCACGAGAAAGTTAGATTGTTTAATTCTCAAGTTCTGAATAAATTATTACATTAAGATTTCTAATTATGTTACCCGTTTAATATGTTGAGATATGGTTAAAATTAAATTGTATATTGTGAAAATTGGACCTTTACAATTTTACAATGCGACCTTGGTCGCAGTTAAGATTATATTCTTAAATTAGCCATTTATTTATCTTCAGTCGCTGATATTACTTTCATTATGACTACGATCTTAATCGCAATGTATCCCATTTTGATGTAATTTTAACATTTTTGTGATTGGATCACATTGTTGACATGTAACTTCGACATAGCTCATTAAAATTTGTCACCGTAGTTCCATGTTCCAACAAACATAAGAATTAAATTAGTAAAAATGTGCGACCAGTAAAATTAAAATTATAAAAAAATTATAATTAACATTACAAAAAAGGCTTAAATTGCCTAAAATATTCATATTTAAAGGGACTAATCTAGTCGTCCTCGTCATCACTATCATAATCAGATTCGTCATCCATATTATGACAGTGCTTGTATTCCATATCGCTTTTCTCCTCTTCTTCCTCATTACCGTCACTCTCCTCTTCACAACAGTATTTCGTTTCATTCATGAACTCTCAGAACGGGTCGTCTGTATCAAGCTCATCCTCTGACCTGTAGCGAAAGAACGTATCAGAACTATATATCCAATCATCATTACATGAATGGCTTCTTTCTGGTGAAGACGGTGGAGAAAACATTTTTGAATCTTTTTTAGAATTTTGACGGAGACGAATTTCAGAAATATAATTTAGTCTGTTTGTTATCCTCTAATGGACACCCTTAATATATAAATATATAAGAATTTCAAAAAGTTTATGCTCTCAAACGACGTGAACATGGCATAAATTTATTATCTGTCTTTTTTCAAAAAGTGTATACTTTTTAGGTGACTGTTCAGTTTTTGAAAACCGGTTAAAAGTTAATATATTTTTAGATGCAGTTATTTTTTGCTTTGAATACGGCAAGACTATTATTATTTTGGTTTCTTAAGATAGAAAAGAACTGGACGATCATGTTTACTTTTCTTTAAATTAATTATTTTAACAAAATTTAAAATATTTATCGTTATTTATTTAAAAACATTACAGTTCCCAATTGGGCAATGCGACCATGGTCACAGTGCGATTTGGAATATATTCATTAACTGCACCATGATCGTTGTCTCTCTTACATTTATAAAATGCTAATAAATAGATACATTTTTGACAGACGAATTTATGCGTACTGCGACCATTGTCACATTATAAGCAGTTGATACAGCCTCCCAGTTCTTGACTGTGACTTTGATTGCAGTACAAATTCTGAACTCATTATTCGTTTTTAATATCACAGCAACCTAAGTCGCTCACTCTGTTACATCTATATAATGGAAATAAGGAAATCTCAATGGACTTTATAACAAGTGAATAAAAATGTATACAAATTACATTAATAAATCCAACAGACTTGCTTTTCAAATAGGATACATTTATAATAAAAAAATGATGTATTTGAATGAATTAACAATATTGTAATTAAAAAATTAAGTCAAATTTCAATCTTCAAATACCATCCTTCTTATTAATTCTGTTTCTTCATCTCAACTTTTCTCTTTGTCTGTGAGTAACATGTATGCAAGCTCGCTTCTCAGTTGTTTTCCATTGATTTGCAAAGGGGAAAACTTACAAAAAAGAAAAGGGTCGAGGAGCTAAATTACAAGTAACACAAAAGATTACAAGTAGATCTCCTCGGAGATTCTGGAGAAGTGTGCCGGTAGGAGTCTGGTCAGCTCGCGACCACTTTGTCCCTTTGACGATGCGAGCGATGAGATTCCCTTCTCGCCTGGTTCGGGGAATCGGAGAACAGAAGGTTGGTAGAACCCTCTTATTACTTCTCAAAACCGCCTTCACTTAGGAATTCCTTCTCGCCTGGTTCTGAAGATTCCTTGAGAAGAAAGTATTAGGGTATCAGTACCCTGATTAGAGAAGTGATTATCTGAAGTCTTTAAATTTTTTGGAAGCAAGAGAATAAATCTCTGTTTAGCCCCTCTCTCTCTGTGTGCGCACGGTCGTCTGTACGTCCTTACATGTGCGTCTCTTCTTGTGTCGATCTCTCTCCTTGTGCCCCTGGTGGGCTATTTATAGGGAGAGCAGGGTATAATTGTTCCTTGAAAATATGAAAACAGATTGAATAAATCTATTCAAATCTAGAAAGTAGCCTTGCTGCAAGGCTAGAATCAGCTTCTGAGAAGCTAAAAGTAGCAGGTAGATCGGTCTCCTGATTTGTTTTGATCCTTTCCATATAATTGGAAGATCTCCCTTGATCCTCTTACTCGTTTTAGGAGAGTCAAGAGATTATGGCAATCGACTACCAAATTTGATCTCAGATTTGATCTTGATTGGATTTGATCTTGATTCTGAATAAATTTGATCTCATCTGGAGATTTAGTTGGTCAAAGGTTGACCATGACAGACCCACAGCGGAGCTGCCCGCGTCGAGCTCGCAGCGGGGCTGGAAGAAACATCTGGCGAAGCCAGAAGAAAGCTCTTCAGCGGAGTTAGATAACATCTGTGGCGAAGCTACCGAACATCCTTCTGCGTGGTTGCGTGTGGCTTTGAGTGAAGTTAACTCTCTGCGGAGTTAACTTGAGCACTTTAGGCGAAGCTATAAGTTAGCTTCCTGACGGAGCTGTGAATGGCTTCAAGACGAAGTTAGGTGATCTTAGCCTCTCAGGCGAGGCTATCCCTTTGGGCTCATGTGATGCTAAGTGCTACCATCTTAGACCTGCTGAGGTCTGTTTAGAGACAATCTGGGCTCACTATCTGCTTCACTGGATCAGTAGAGTCCAAGTTGCTTTTTTGTCCCTCGGGGATGGGTGAAAACTGGTTGCCAGCTTATCTGTCACTTGTCTTTTGTAAATGTCAACAAGTACAGAACCGGTCGTCAGCTTGTCTGTCACTTGTCTTTTATAAATGTCAACAAGTTTAGACATTGTTCAGGCTAGTCAGAATCTTGTCTTTTCTAAAGTGTCAACAAGACCCCCTTCAAAGTTTTCGAAAGTCTGCAATGGAATGGTTCAGACTTCGAAATACTTTAAATTGCTTTGATCGGTGGTATGTGAAGTACAAACGTCGCCATGGTGGTTGAGTTCAGCTTCGCTTTTAATCCTGCTTTGGAATAGATTCGCCGAAGAATCGTGTAGATTCCCGACTCTGGGTAGCTTCACATCTGGGCAGCTTTGCGTCCGAGCCTTCCGGAGTAAGTTCGCTTTGGAATGATGTTCCTTTCCCGAGGCCAACAGCCTTTTGGCTAGTTACGAGAAGGATTATTTCCTTTCCGAAGTTGAAATAACTTCTTTTGGATTAATCGAGGGAGACCCTTGCGCATTTCAGAGGGAAACCGTTCCCTTTCTCACGGCCCAATAAATTCACATTGACGAGGGAGATCATTCCTCCCTTGTGCGTTTTCAAGGGAACTGTTCCCTTTCTCAAGGCTCATAATGCCTTAAATTCACTCGCGCTTCTATGCTTGAAGCCGCAGCGGTGCGCTCAGGCCATGAGGCCTATAAATAAGACACCTAAGTCCTTTGAAGAGAAGCGGTTTGCTCATATCTTTTCTTGATTATTAAAGAGAGATACTCAGATCTCTGAACTAGTGGGGATGCCCACTCTGGTCATTATCTGGCCAAGAACTGGTGAGTCTCGGTCATCCAGAGACTTTACCAATGAACTGATAACTTTTAGAGAGTTTATCTCCCTTAATTTAGCTTTAACAGCTGCCTTAGAGATTGATTTCCCTTGTGCTTCATTTTGCATCTGACTGATCTGCAGAGAAGGGCTTCAGCCCTGTTTCCTAGCTTCCTGGCGAAGCTATCATTTTTACTTGATCAAAGAAAGATCATTGCATGCTTGCCTGCTAAGTTCGCCACATAGGCAAGGATTAAGACTTAGCCTTTTCAAAGTTGAGCCAGTCTTGCCATACAGGTGGGGTCAAGACTGCGTCCCTCAGGATCAGTCTGGCTTAGCCATATAGGCGAGGATAGGACTTGGCTTACGCTGAGCTAGCCCATCATCACTGTGCAAGCGAGGCTATCCTCTGCTTAACTGAAACTGGAATCCATTGTTAAACTACAAATGAATCGGATTTAAATTGCTTCGCCCTAAAGAATTTGACTTAGCATTTCACTTTTGCATCTTTTCCTTTGACTTACTGCTAACTTGTTTTAGTTTGCATTGCAGTGAGTTATGTTCGCTAGTCTCTGATGGAAGAGACCAGAAGGTTGCCTCTTGCTTTTCCAGTTGAAATTTTAAATCCTAAGTAGGAGGAACAAGTGGGGCAGCTGATATGTGTTCCCAGAAGACGTTGGCAGTCATTATCCTAGATGATCCACTTCGAGGCGGGGCTGATAGTCGCTTATTCGAGATGATCCACTTCGGGAAAGCGGATGTCACCTGTAAGGTCTCGGATCCTTTGCCAATTTTCATCAAAGAAGTCCAGCCTTCTGGTGGCAATTGGTCCTTCGCCAATTTTCATCAAAGAAGATTCAGCTTGTTGATGGCAAAATCTGCCATTATGCGAAGGATTACGGCCTTGTGCAGGAGGAAGGTCTTTCGTGTCCAGTTGGTAGGCTTGAAAGTAGGACCACTTATATGCCTTTTGAGCAAATGATTCTATTATATGAAACACAACCTTGATGTAGTAGTATCAATGTACCTTCCCTTTTAAATCAATAAAAATTCAGTTTCTGCTTATCTGATTTGCTTCTCCTCCTTTTCCATTTGAGAACATTTGAAGTGGACCGGCAGAGCTAAACTTCATGCGAAGTTGAAGACAGGATCCCATCTGAACCAGGAACGAGCGTCCAGTGAAGCTAGCATGAAATCTCTGCGAAGCTTGGGCAGTGCTTTTAGCGAAGCTATCGATACATCGCGCTAAGTCAACACTTGACTCGTGGCAGAGTTAGCCCTTAGTAGGGCTGAATCAGAACTTCTCGGGAAGGCGCTTTAGGCTTCGTTTCAAATTAATTTAAAACGACAGCCTGTGCTCTTATCGAGGCGTCATTTTAGGCGATCATCAGCCTATAAAAGCCTGATCGAACTGAGAGAGAAGGTCATCACTTCTCTTTAAAATTTCCAGAGCACTTGACTCTTTTCTTCTTCTTCTTTATTTACTTAAGAATCCAAGATCCTTTTCTGTTCTTCAATGGCTCCCAAGAGACGAGCAGGAAAAGAGGTCGCAACCTCTACAACAGAGGGTCTCCTCTTCCTCCGGTCATCGATGACCGATCGCCGGTAGGGATCTTTCCCTTTTGATCAGAGATTTTCATCTCTCTCTTAAAGCCAATTTCTGGTTGTCTTTCGATGAGTCCAGAATGATCAATTATGATCTGTTAATCTTAGAGAGTTCAATTCCTTGAATTTTCCTTGATTTCTTGATTGGGAATCTAAGAACTGAAGAGTCCTTCTTTAAGCTTCCAGGCGAAGCTATCCCTTAGGCGGTTCATATCCTGTTTAATGACAGGATGCGAAGCTGTCCTTCGAAGTGTAACTGAAAAGGACCTTAATGCCCCTGAAAAAAGTCTTTAGGCAATAACACCTTTCTGACAAAGTTAACCCCTGGGGCTTTGCCGCATTCTGTTAAGCTTCCAAAGCGAAGCTAACACTTTGACATTTTCCTGCTTCCTGCCTTCGTGTGAAGTGCGGAGTTATGCTGCAGCTGCGAAGCTAAGCTTCGAGGCGAAGCTATCATTAGGCCAGCTTCGCTGGAGAGCGAGGCTATGCCTTAATAAAAGTTGCATTCTCATTTTAGCCTTTGTTTGGCTGATGAACTAATCATAGATTTTCTTTGCTTTTGCAGTGCACTATACTCTTGGTCCTCTGAACAGTCTCCTTGGCACAACCAGGGGGCTAGATGGCAATGTCAGCTTGCAGTTTCAAGGGCAAGCTTCGCTGTTCAGCGAGCGAAGCTCTGCCGCCCGGGATACACTTATCCATGGTAGGGATCAGCGCACCATGAGGAGCATCCTAACTACTGCTCCCCTTGAAGATTCTGACTGAAGAATCTATCGGAAGCCCAGATTTATGTTTGGAGATGCGGAGCCAGACCATGATCGCCAGCTGCTAGCCGGAGAGGGGCAATGGATTTTCCAATTAGATGGCGAGAAGATCTATCTCCCGTCTAGTAAGCGACATTTTCCCTTGTCCTTCTTTCAATGCGTGACGAGGGCTCGGAAGATGCAGTGGCAAGTGAGTCGGACTACTGAATTCGTTCACGTAGGGAAGTTGATAATTCCCTCGCCCGGTTATACAAGAGCGGGGCCTCCTCGCTGCATAATGGGTCTCCACCCTGGGAATGTACTCCCAGACATCCCAGTGGGTGAAAATCCTGCGGTGGCTCAGACTTTCAAAAATCAATTCTTTAAGGTTCGTGGTAACTATCCAGCCACTGATTTCAGGACTCCAGGGTGGATTCACCCTCCGAAGGTATGGTGGAGGGATTTGACTCTATATGTCCTTACTCATTTCGAGAAGGATCTGGAGAGGCTGAATCTTTATGAGGCCGTCAGGGCGACCTGTTATGGCATTCAGATGAGCGTAGCGAACTTCTACACCATCTTTGAGTTATACTACCTGGCTACAGGGACCTTCTTCACCCCTGTTGGCGAATTGGGTATGGCTCTGCACGAGATGTGGGAAGTCTCTGCTTTGCCTTTGGGATCCCTCCCATACGAAGAATATTTCTCATGCGAGGCGGAATTGGCACTTCTGGAGAAGCAGGAGTCCGCCTTGTTTGAGACCTACCGGGAGTTAATGTGCCACTTGTACATTTGCGCCAGCATGCATGGGAGCAATAAAGGAGCTTCATGCAGTTTGAAGAGTTGGGGAGATTATTTGTTCCCTGACATAGAAAATACTCGTGAAGTGGCTCATTGTGGAGTTGCTGATGAAGACATCTTTCGCCGGATGCAAGAGCATTCTCAAGGGGATCTAATTCTGGAAGAAGATGACGGCCCTTATGAAAAGGCGATATTCTTTGGAGTTTCCACCACCAGGCTCGTCGGCCGACGTCCCGGAAGGCACTTCTGGCTGGTTTCCTGACGGTCTGGTTGAAGAGATGTGCGGTGCCATCTTCATCGGGCGACGTTATTCATCCGACTGTCTTGTTGCCTGCTGTTCGTCTAGTCCATGGCCATTCTCTTAGGCTTCTTCCGGTCATGGTGTGCTATATTCAGAGAGGCCTTCGCGCATTGACGGGGGCTTTTTGTAGGCCACCAATGACGAAACAGGAAAATGGGACTATTCTGCCCTGCGACGGACCAAACCCCAGAATATGCCTGCCATATACTTATTTGATGACGTGGTTCGCCCTTCACTGTCCTTCCATGATCGAAGCCGGAGAGGAACCCCCAGAAGGTGTTTGAATGGCGCTTCTCCGTCGATTCGAGGGATGTTCATGGTTGAAGACTTATGTGGCTGCGGTCCGTATAAAGGAGCTTCATGCAGTTTGAAGAGTTGGGGAGATTATTTGTTCCCTGACATAGAAAATACTCGTGAAGCGGCTCATTGTGGAGTTGCTGATGAAGACATCTTTCGTCGGATGCAAGAGCATTCTCAAGGGGATCTAATTCTGGAAGAAGATGACGGCCCTTATGAAAAGGCGATATTCTTTGGAGTTTCCACCACCAGGCTCGTCGGCCGACGTCCCGGAAGGCACTTCTGGCTGGTTTCCTGACGGTCTGGTTGAAGAGATGTGCGGTGCCATCTTCATCGGGCGACGTCATTCATCCGACTGTCTTGTTGCCTGTTGTTCGTCTAGTCCATGGCCATTCTCTTAGGCTTCTTCCGGTCATGGTGTGCTATATTCAGAGAGGCCTTCGCGCATTGACGGGGGCTTTTTGTAGGCCACCAATGACGAAACAGGAAAAGGGGACTATTCTGCCCTGCGACGGACCAAACCCCAGAATATGCCTGCCATATACTTATTTGATGGCGTGGTTCGCCCTTCACTGTCCTTCCATGATCGAAGCCGGAGAGGAACCCCCAGAAGGTGTTTGAATGGCGCTTCTCCGTCGATTCGAGGGATGTTCATGATTGAAGACTTATGTGGCTGCGGTCCGTAAGCTACTGTGCCACCATGACGTCTATAGCCTTTTCCGCTGCTTCCCCTATATTCGGGATGCGGGCTATGGTGAAGAGTTCAAGGATGTTGGAGAAAGGCAGACATCATTGAGCCGGGGAATCTTTGAGTGGCTGGTCAATATTCGGCCCTCACATTTGTTGTACAGAAACGGAGACACCTGCTACCTAGAGCCCTATGTTCCAAGTCGGTTTGCCCGTCAGTTTGGGTATGACCAACTGTACGTGGGCAATCCAAACAGCAATCTGGCTTTCATGGGGAGTCTCATCGATGGAGCTCACGCCTGGCGGTTCTTCATTGCTGGCTGTACCAAAGCGCGGCTGTGCATGCCGCTAAGGACTCTGGACCTTCTGATGACCCTGGGATTCTGCCAGTAGTATACGACCTCAAACTCCACACCCACCGAATTTTCTATTAATTCTTCTGGTGTGAAGTTAATTTCTCAGCGGCTGAAGCGGAAGGTCACTGAGAAGAGCGAGGGTAAAAGGGTTCGCGTCTCAGGTCTCGGGGAGTTCATTGTCGATGATGACAGTGAAGCCTCGGATGCAAGAAGTCCTCGCTTCGAAGCGAAAACAGGTGCTGAGGCTCCAGCAGCTGCTTCTGGCGTGGTGGGGACGGCCCTTATAGAACAAGTCGATGTTGAAGAAATCGAGGAAGAAGATCCCGATGTCCACTTCAAATGAAAACGGGAGGGTGGATTTCGTAGGAAGAGGGTAGTGAAGAAGCCTTATCACTACGCTCATACGGTTGTTGCAGAGGGCGAATTATCTGCAGCGGCTCCTCCTCCTGCCCCATTAGTAACTGAATTGTCGGTTCCTAAACCGACTACTGGTAAAGCCGCTCCGGACCCGGGTAAGATCAGCTTCGTCCTTGTAATATACTTTTTTATGTGTTCCGAACATCTCATTATTTGCTTTGTGATACAGGAACTGAGGTGGTGAGAAGCCTGAGAGCTGAAGCTGTCGGAGAACAAGGGGAGCATTATGATCCCTTGTTTACCTATAAGGAGGGCGATGAGGCCAGCTTATTCGCTGTCTTAGAGGAATCCAGAGATGATGTAGCTGACGTAGGTCCTTCGGGCGCTGGGACTTCGAAAGGAAGTCCTGAAGCTTCTAGCTCCTTTGGATGGATCACGGAGGGTTTCGCAAGCGAAGGTGGGCCGGCCATTCATGTTGATTCCGCCAAAGATTTTCCTATGGAGCCCGTAGGGACTGATGCAGCCGTGAAGACGATTAAGGCAACATTATCTTTTAGTATTGTTTTGACCTTTTTAGCACTTGCTATTTGTTATGCCCTGCCTAAACAAAGTCTTATTGCAGGTGTTCCGCCTTTTGTGCATCGACTTTAAGAGAGCCAACCAATCTTCCTGAGGGATCCAGGGTGAAGTAAGCACTTCGACCATGGCGAATGCTGCTGAGTTGGATGATTTGTATGGCGACCTGCCCTCTTATCAGCCTGAACTAGCCAGAGGAACTGAAATTGAGGGGACGGTAGTCATGGAGCCGATTCACTTCCAACCATATCGGTGAGTGAGATGCCATCGGTTTCGCCAGCGTCGCCTATCTTGCCAGGTGCGGTGCTGAAGGTGATTACCAGTCCTACTTCCCCAACACTGGTGGTTGAGCCCGCTCTCCTGGAAATAGTCACTAGTCTGACCTCGGTTGTGGCTAGTGTACTGGTTTCAATGAGGACTCCTCCGAGATCACCGATGACGTCTCATTTTGCTGCAGCCAGCGCTTCTACTATTCCTTCCACAGTGGTGTCAATAAAGCCGGTGGAATCTGTTTCTTCAGGGACTGCTCGTCTGCCAGGAGTGATTGAGGCTGAGAATGAGTTTGTGGCTGAGCTAGTTGATAGCTTTTATAAGAGCTTGAAGTGATCCATTGCTTTGATCTTGAAAGGCTCAACTACCTCATTTTCTGCTTTAAAGGTGGTCCTCTCCCGAAACATTGAGAGTATCCGAGACTTTGGAAGGGATGACCAGGCCGCTGCATTAGAACTTCTGGTGGACCAACTTAAGAGGGATGTAGACGAATGGCGCCGTCTTAGCCATTCGGACCTGGAGTCTTCAGTTAACGAGCAGATTGCGCACCTTGTTGCTCAAATGCATGAAGCTCATCTTGCCGCTCAGGAAGCCGCTAAGGCCATTTCTTCTCACTTGACATCCTTAGAGACAAGGAAGGTAGAGCTCGGGGACGCCATAGACGCTTCTAGCAGTGCTCTTCTTGACACTGAAGATAAAATTGAAAGGCCAAGGAGATGATTAAGAAGGTAAATCTTCTTTTATCTAAGGCTGAACCAGTGCGTCTTGAAGAGACTGCCCGGCTTGAGCAGCTTAGGGCTCAAATGACGAACTCTTGCGGTAAGAGCTTGCTCAGAGGACAACCTTGGTTGAAGTTGAAGCTCGCTTGGCCCAGACGGCGAGCTTTAATGAGGCTGAGCTGAGGTCGCAGGCGCTTGTCAGGGCTGCTGATAATAGGAAGACAAGGCTGGCCATTCTTCAAGGACTGATCAAATCTTATGAAGCACCATCATAACTTGTAATATGTGCCTTCATGTATCCCTCTTTTTAGAATCAATGAAAAGCGATTTCATTCTGACTCCCCTGTTGTATTTCCAACTTATTTTATTTTCTGAATTCTCGCTTTCAAGTTGTATCGCAGCCTTTTGAGAAAATAGTCCTTACTGGACTGAATAATGAGACTTGGCTATCTGCCGGTTCAGAGGTCGCAATGACGTAACCGATTGAGAAGCTGCCAAGCTCGAAATTCTGTCGTATGATGACAAAACAATAGTCCTTGCCGGACTGAAGGATGAGTCTTGGCTATCTCCCGGTTCAGGGTCGCAATAACATAACCGATTGAGAAGCCACCAAGCTCAAAACTTTATCGTATGATGACAAAGATAGTCCTTGTCGGACTGAAAGGTGAGACTTGGCTATCTGCCGGTTCAGAGGTCGCAATGACATAACCGATTGAGAAGCCACCAAGCTCGAGGTAGTCCTTATTAGACTAAAAAGTGAGACTTGGCCATCTGCCAGTTCAGAGGTCGCAATGACGTAACCGATTGAGAAGCCACCAAGCTCGAAATAGTCCTTGTCGGACTGAAAGATGAGACTTGGCTATCTCCCGGTTCAGAGGTCGCAATGACGTAACCGATTGAAAAGCCACCAAGCTCGAAATAGTCCTTGTCGGATGAAAGGTGAGACTTGGCTATCTGCCGGTTCAGAGGTCGCAATGACATAACCGATTGAGAAGCCACCAAGCTCAAAGTAGTCCTTGTCGGACTGAAAGGTGAGACTTGGCTATCTGCCGGTTCAGAGGTCGCAATGACATAACCGATTGAGAAGCCACCAGCTCGAAGTAGTGATGGGATTTGGAAAAAGGTCTCGATTTCATTGCGAAAAATGAGGAGATCACTGTCATAGGTTTAATGTTAACGTAACAGCAAAATGGATGCCAGAGTTTATATTGTTAAACATAGCATGAAAGGGTCTCGTTCTCACGAGGAGAAACGAGGAAATCACTGTCATAGGTTTAGTGTTAACGTAACAGCGAAATAGATGCCAGAGGTTATACTGTTAAACATAGCATGAAAGGGTCTCGTTCTCACGAGGAGAAATGAGAAAATCACTATCATAGGTTTAGTGTTAACATAACAGTGAAATGAATGCCAGAGGTTATACTGTTAAACATAGCATGAAAGGGTTTCGTTCTCACGGGGAGAAACGAGAAAATCACTGTCATAGGTTTATTGTTAACGTAACAGCGAAATGGATGGAAAAATCTTTATATGTGATCTTACCATTCTATGGATGAGAATTGGTAAGTGATTTTGGAGAGGGAATCAAATGGAAACAGGTCCCTTAGGATTTTTAGCAAATCCTCAGCTGTCAACGGGTTTGATATGCCTTTACCAACTACCGTTTGAGTCGGGCTAGCCATGCTATTCCCCTCAGCATGAGGAGTTGTCGAGGACTTATGTTGGGCTTAAAGGCCAACATTTTCTTCTATCCTTAACCGTTAAAGGTGTTGGATTATTTGGTTAGCGTATGGTAACTTTAATTCTCCTTTGGGACAACCAATGTATAACCAGGTTCCTACTGGTTTATGGTTGTATGATGCCATTTGGAGAAAGAGAGAGGGCTCTTTATGCGTACCTTGGATTTGAAGGTTTTGATCAGAGGTGTAATGTTAACTTGATCATGAGAAGGATCCTTAATCAAGGATAATACTTCTTTAAGAACTTGCCATTGATCGGCATTATGAGTAAATCGCAATCTGAAGTCATAACGCGATATGCTCCGTTTGAATAGACTGTTTCTATTACAAACGGTCCTTCCTATTTAAGCTGAAATTTGCCTTTAGTTTTGTGCATCATGATCATCGGTCGTCTGACGGCTAAAACCAAATCTCCTTTCTGAAAGACTCTTTATTTGACCTTCTTGTTGAAGGCTTTTGAGATTCGAGTTTGATATAACTCGATGTGCTGCTGAGCTTGTAACCGCTTCTCATCTAAGGCTTCGAGCTCTTGAAGACGCAACCGATCATTGTCTTTTGATGTGATCTTAGTCATTAAGCGACTCGTAATGACGGCATCTGGATTTCTAACGGTATGACTGCTTCACACCCGTACACCAGAGAAAAAGGCGTATTGCCTGTCGGGGTCCGAACTGTGGTTCAGTAGGCCCAAAGACATTCACCAAGCTTTTCGTCCCAATCTCGCTTATTCGAGGAAACGAACTTTTTGAGTAACTTGATGATCGTCTTGTTGAATGCTTTCGCCAGCTATTAGCGGCGAGATTATAGGCAGTTGAAGCGACATTCTGAATTCGGTATTTATCGCAAATCGATAGAATACCTGGCTTATGAATTGGGGACCATTATCATGGATGATCCGCCTAGGGACACCAAACCGATGGATGACATGGTGTTTGATGAAATTGACCACGTTAGAAGTTTTGACTTCAACCAGTGGTATGGCTTCTGCCCACTTTGAAAAATAATCGGTTATTGCTAAGATAAACCGATGACCCTTTGTCGAGGAGGGGTTGATTGGCCTACGACATCGATGCCCCATACTTCAAATGGCCATGAAGCAACAGTTGGGTGGAGCAACTCCGAAGGCTGGTGTATGAAGTCCGCATTAATTTGACATGCTTTACACCTTCGTGCATATTAGATGGCATCGGCTATCATGGTTGGCCAATAATATCCAAGCCTATGCAATCTGTCTTTAAGTTTTGGACCTGACTGATGTTCGGTACGGAAAAGAGATTTTGCCGTAAAATTTCCTTGAATCAGTTGAAAGATTACAACAAAACAATATTCCGACTACAAGGGAGGGAGGATGCTTGAATCTTCCCTTTGTTTAAATCTGGGTTCTTCGTGTGGCGATGGAGAGTGAATCTTGTTCTCCGTTGACCAGATGACCGTCCTGGACCGTCGGGGGTCTTCTCTTCGGCCGGTAGGGGAGTAACTCAGCTCCGGCTACCAAACTCTCAAAGAGGAGGTAGGCGAAGATAGGCTAGTACTCAGTAAGCCTGTTGAAGAATCTCTTCTCTCTCTCGGTCGTTGACGTCGGGCTTCTCTCTCTCGATGCCTTGATCTTCTGACCCTCTGGATTCAAAAATGCCGACCTTAATTGATCACTCGACCTTCTTCTCCCACTGAATCCAAATCTTCGACCCTTCCTTCATAGCCAACAGGACTATTTATAGGGGTCTTAGGGGGTGATCGTGCCCCCTAAAAATGCGCCTGAATGAGGGCCGTTACCCGCGATACGCGCGGTAACTGACTCCCCACGATCTGGGCGGTTGCAACTGAGACGCGGATTTCAGACTAAACGCGCCTTGATGCTGAGACGCGGGCTTCAGGCCGGACGCGCCTTGGATGCTGAGACGCGGGCTTCAGGCCGACGCGTCTTGAAGTTGAGACGCGGGCTTCAGGCCGACGCGCTTTGATGTTTAAGACGCGGGCTTCAGGCCGACGCGTCTTGAAGTTGAGACGCGGGCTTCAGGCCGACGCGTCTTGAAGTTGAGACGCGGGCTTCAGGCCGACGCGCTTTGATGTTTAAGACGCGGGCTTCAGGCCGACGCGTCTTGAAGTTGAGACGCGGGCTTCAGGCCGACGCGTCTTGAAGTTGAGACGCGGGCTTCAGGCCGACGCGTCTTGAAGTTGAGACGCGGGCTTCAGGCCGACGCGTCTTGAAGTTGAGATGCGGGCTTCAATCCTTTGCGTCTTTGAGACTGCTTCTTTGGTGGCTTGCCTGGTTAGTCATTTTTAGACAGCCTACAGAACCCCCTCCAAAGTTTCCGATATTCCGCAGTTGAATGGGACGGATTTCGGAATACTTTGGACTTAAACCGCGTTCGCCTTTGTGACCGGACTGTTGATGCTTCGGGTTTGACCTTATCCGAATTTGGTCTTCGTGAGTGTACTGTTGAACTCTTAGAAGCCATCAGAGTCGATCGTGTTGAGTGTCTAGATACACAGCCTAGACCTCCCCAATTGCTTTTTAGTCTGTCACGGGTGCGTTTTTGGCTAGGAGTAGTTGGTTGTCTGTTGGCGCCAGTGTACTGTTGAACTGTCTTGCAGACGCATGAAACTGGACGCAGGCTCCTTTTTGAAAGCAGACGCAGGAGACTGGACGCAGGCTCCTTTTTTGAAAGCAGACGCAGGAGACTGGACGCAGGCTTCTTTTTGAAAAGTAGAAGCCACTTTGAAGACGCAGCGTCTATAGGGTAGACGCGATGTTGGTCAGACGCGAACTCCTTAGAGGGGACGCGACCTTCAGAAAGCATTCTTGGAGATGCTGACGGGGCATGTCCGGTGCGTTTTCTGGGCGCGAACTTTACGCTGTCATGATGACGCCGCCAGCTGGCCTGGGGAAACGGCGAAATTTCGCCTTTTGGCGCGCGGATCTCGCGGTTCATTAAATGAACTGCTCCACGTGTCGGCTTCTGATTCGCGGCGGGGTTGCGACGCATGATCTTCGTCACCGGCAGTGATTTTGTTACACGCGTCTAGCGACGGTTCGCTGCAGCGTCCCTTGGGTCACGCGCCGCGTATCTCTGCGTATCCCCGTGCCTATAAAAGGCAACTGTTTGGAGAACTTCCTCTTCTTCCCCGCATTCGCTTGCTCTGAGAATTTTAGAAAAGAAGAACTCTCTTCCTCTGTTCCTTTTTCTAGCTTCAGACCAAACTCGCCATGGCACCAAAGACCAAGCCGACCGCCTCCTCCTCAAAGGCGACCACCACCGAGGCCCGGAGGGGCGTCTCCTCCTCTGCGCAGGACTTCGTCCTCCAAGGCCTCCAAGGTAGTATGCCTTGGGCAGAACTGACCCTTAAGGACTTTAAACTATTAAAAGCGTGTTTGATTCCCCAGACGCAGTCTTTGGGATGATAACCGGGGCGCGGATTAGATAATCTGACACCCAAGAGCCCTGTGCTTCGGGTCCTTCACTTAGAATTTCTCTAACTGTGAAGGTCTCTGGACGCAGCTTTGCAGAACGCAGATTTGATCTTCGCGTTCTGTGTCATCAGGCGCCAATTTGATGAATCTGGCGTCTGAATCCAAGTGCTTTGAATTTTTTACAAGTCTTGGTTTGCAGAACGCGGATTTGATCCTTGCGTTCTATGTCATCAGGCGCCAATTTGATGAATCTGGCGTCTGAGTCCAAGTACTTTTGAAATTCCACAAGTCTTGGTTTGCAGAACGCGGATTTGATCCTTGCGTTTCTGTGCCATCAGGCGCCAATTTGATGAATCTGGCGTCTGAGTCCCGGTACTTTGAAATTACACAAGTCTTGGTTTGCAGAACGCGGATTTGATCCTTGCGTTTCTGTGCCATCAGGCGCCAATTTGATGAATCTGGCGTCTGAGTCCAAGTACTTGGAATTTCATAAGTGGCTTCAATCTTTGCGTTCTGTGCTTCTTGACGCAGATTTGCGGGTCTGGACGCGGATTTGATGATTCCTGCGTCCAGTATCTTTTCTGCGTTCGGACGCAGAACACTTAGTATTTTTCTTTACTTTTGGTAAAGCATCTGACTTAAGTGTCTTCATCTTTTTGCAGCGCCGCAACCTGCTACTTCACTCCCCAAGATACGCCATTTTGGGCATGTAGGTGGAGCTGACCGGAACCTGACCTTTGTGCTGCAAAGGACTGCCCCTGTGACTGCCGACCAGTCGCCGGCTCGTGAGAAGAAGCTCTCGAATGTCGAGATGAGGACTCTTCGAGTGCTGATGACCGATGCAGCATTCGTCACGGATGACGGCATCCAGCTGAAGAAGCCCGCCTTCTTCTTCGGGGATCATATCCACGATGGCGGCCATCGCGTGCACGAAGGGACTTACACATGGCTCCGTCAAATAGGGGGCCGAAGGTTCTTTCTCCCGGCCATGGATAGGATGTACCCTATGTTCTATTACCAGCATATGTCCGTCCCGCGGAAGATGGAGTTTGACCTCGCTCGATATGCTCCTGAGGTTACTCTTGGCGATCTGGGCTCCCACCACCAAGTGCACCGTCATGACGGCCATGACGAGTCGGTTATCGGCCTTTTCCCTGGATCGCGCAAGAGGGAGATCCCGTCTGGAGAGATACCGCACATTGGCTCCACCTTCCTCAACATGTTCATGGCAGCGGAGGGTGACTATCCAGTTGCGTTCCGTGCATATGGGTGGATCTATTCCCCAGCGAATTACTGGTGGGGCAGGATGGTTGGCTTTGTCCTTACCGAGCTCGGGGATTTGCTGAAGCGTGTAGGACTGTACTCGGCGGTCAGGGCCGTACAGTGGGGGATCCCTCAAAGTTCTCAAAACTTCTTTGGGATCCTAGAACGTTACAATCCCTTGACGGGGACGTTCTTTACTCCAGTCGGGGAGATGGGCCTTGCCTTACACGAGATGCACGAGGTCTCAGGATTGGTAACAGGGGACATGCCCTATGAAGAATATGTCCCGACTGCCGTGGAGCTTCGCTACGTGAAGGAGGAGTTTCCCCTCATATATGAGACCTACTGGGAAGTGCTATGTCACTTCCATATCTGCGGTCAGCTCACCAAATGGCGGTCGCAGGGGGTCACGTACCTGTCTTGGGCCAGTTATCTGTTCAACAATGTGAACACCAAAGACCACTTGATCACCCGATTGGCTCCCAGCTCTGATAGAGATATCGAAGACCGGATTGACCAGGCTCCCGAGAAGTTCTACACCACAGAATCGAACGAAGATGGTTTCGACCCCGACTTGGTTTTTGAAAGCTTCCACCACCAAGCCGGACTCCTATCTCCGATCGGGCGCTGCTGGCGGGTTTTCTGATGCTGTGGCTAAAGCGTTGTGTGGTGCCCACGCTGCCACATGAAGTTATAGTTGCCGACGTGGTGTACCCGGCGGTGCTTCTGGCCCATGGCAACCCTATAGCTCTTCTCCCGGCCGTGGTGGCTGGTATTCAGAGCGGGCTGCGGGCGCTGGCTAAAAGCTTTTGTGAGCCGCCAAAAACTGTGGATTCCGAGGGAAAGCCGCTCACGGACGCAGAGGGGAATCCAGTGGTGAAGCGTCCCAATCCTCGGGTTGAGCTGCCTTACACATACCTTATGGCCTGGTATGTGATGCACTGCCCCTCTTTGATGACGGCGGTGCGTTGGAAGGAGGACTCCGTCCCCTTCATACAGCGATTGGAGGGTTCGGGGTGGCAGGATCCTTACATATATTATATCCGGAAGCGTCTTTCAGCCCCGGCAAACTATCAGCTCAATCGTTGCCTCCTCCAGATCCCTGGTGCATCCTACGGCGATCTACTTGTCGATTCCGCAGGCCCTGATGATTTCACGAGGTTATCCCAGGGAGCCTTCTGGTGGTTGCTCAATATTCGGCCCGGGTATATGCTTTTCCGACAAGGGACATCATGCACCATTGAGCCATACATGCCGAATCGCTTCGCTCGACAGTTCGGCTATGACCAGCTCTATATCGGGAACCCAAATGCTTATCTCGCCTTCGAAGGGAACTTGTTCGAGGGTGCTCGGGCCTGGTACTATAGTGTGGCTGGAGGGACAGGAACAACCTTCCGTCTACCTCTCGAAGCGCCCAAGTGCCAGATGAGTCTAAGCTATTGTACTTGGTACTCCCAAGCCGTCCAGACACCAGACTTTCTTCCGGCGTCTTCATGTATCGAGAGCATCAATGCAAGTCTCGAGGAAAGGACAGAGTCCGGAAAACCAACGAGAGTCGTAGAGCAGTACCGGAGAGCTTGTAAGGAGGTCGGGAGAAGGACGAGGAGGGATCCACAAGCTACAGAGCCACGACCACCAAGAGCAGAGCCACGAGCGACGAGGGCGGAACCACCAGCAACAAGGGCGGAGCCTCCAGCAACGAGGGCGGAGCCACCAGCAAAGAGGTCTAAGCAGTTGGCGAGTAAGCGTCATCAACGCTCTACTCCTATTGTTGAACCAGCCCCAAAGAAGGTTAGGAGGGACTTGGCGGCTGAAGTCTCTCAATCCGGAGCTAACTCTACTGGAGTTGAGGCCCCTCCTGAAGACGTCGTCAGAGTTGAGGAACCTCCGGAAGAGGAAGATTTCCTCCCTTTAGTTCGTGCTCCTAGTCGCACCGCGAGGCTGTGGAGGAAGGGGAGTTCATCGAACAACCCGTTATTGCTGCTGATGCCGAATCCCCGGAGATTGACATAATGGGCGATGAAGATGTTGAACTTCCGGAAACCTCAGCTCAGCTCAAACCTCCTTCTGCTCATGAAGGGAGAGATGAGGCACAGCAGTTGGGGTCTCCAGGCGTCTTCATCTCTAGTTCCAGGGCCGTCGACCCTAGTCCTACTACTGGGGTGATTGGAGGCAAGGCTCCGATTACGGAGCTTCCTGAGCTGTCGTCTTCTTCGCTCTCAGGGGAAAGCCTCTTTGAGGACAAAGTCGACTATAGCGAGGAACCCGCTCCTCCTGATCAAAGCAAGTTCTTCCATGTCTCAGAGGAGGAAATGTATGTGGGCGAGTCATCATCTGCACCACCAGTGGCGGCTATTCCTGTTGAAGGTACCCTTTCCACCTCCTGTCCAATTTTTCTTTACATGTTGAAGAAGATGTCTTGACATTCTTCATTTTATATTGCAGGGCCAACCGGAAATGCCGAGGCTACAACCTCCTCGCATATTGAGGAGATGGTGAGAGAGTTGACTCGGCCACAGGGAATTGAGACCTCAGCTGCTGAGATGCCCTCAGAGGGGGCAGCTGCTGGTACTGGGGAGCCTTCCACTCTACCAGAGGAGGAAGCCACTACTGAGGTCAAGAAGGCTCGGGTGGAGGGTCCAATGGCAGGTCCACTCCCAGGAGATTGCACAGCCCAAGCTTCAAATGAAGCTTCTGAGGAAATCGTGCTTGCCACTTTATCATTGGTCGCGGAAGTTCCAGCAGGGATAGCACCTCCGGAAGCACCAGTGGCTGGTTCCGCTCTTGCCGTATCGACAGTCAGCATGACTTCTGTGCAAAAAGAGCCGGCCTACACCCCTTCTTCCGAGATAGAAAGGGGGTCGGGGAGCGTTCCGGGTGATGACAGCATGGACTTCCTGACGCGCAGTACGGTGCGGCAGTTCTTTGAAGCGATGCGATCGTGCATCGACTTTATCCTTTCTGGGCGTCGTTCTTTTGACTTTGCCCGGATTTCTCGGGAATGTGGCCGAGAACATCGAGCTAGTCGGGGGCCTTCCTCTTGCTCAGGCATGTATGCGGGTGGTGGATCAGTTGGAGAGTGACCTGAAAGAGCTAAAGTCTTTAGACGAAGCTGACTCCCTCCACGAAACCCAAGTCATCCTGGATAGCCTCCTTTCTGCCCAAAGGCAAGAGCGACAGGAAGTGGAAGTACAAATTGCCGAAGAGGTCAGCAACCTTGAGCGTTCCCAGGCTGAATGCCAAAGGCTGATTGAAGACTCAGGGGATACTGAGCTTATCATGCAGAACACAGAGCTGGCTATTACCAACGCTCGGGCTGCCATTGCTAAGGCCAAAGCCATGCTAGCTGTCAATGAAGAGAAGCTCGTCGCCCTCCAGAAGAAGCTAGAGGAGCAGAAGGCTGCAAGGGTACGGGCTGAAGAGAGCCAGTCTGTTCATCTCTCCAGGTTGGAGACTCTGCGAGCCCAGCTAGCTGAAAAACCCTGCCTATCTGAAGAGGAGCTGCGGGTCCAGGCGATGATGGAGGCTGAGAAGGCACGTCAGCATGAGATGCATCGTCTCAGGGAGCGCATCCGTTCCCTACCAGATCGAGATTTTTAGCCTTCTCCTCCCTTTTTTTTTTTTTTGTAACGCTCAATCTTATTTGTATAAGAGAGCGTTTTTGTATCACTTTCATATTTTTGGATATAAACAAAAGTGACACCCTCCTTTTTACTTCTTTTGTCTCGAACTCTTTGCCTTTGGTTGGACATGTAGGAGCACGGAAGTCTTTTGATCTTTATCAAAATTATAATCATAATCTTAATAAGTCAAAAGTATTGAGGAAAGATCTTGTTTCAAGAACTTTCATGACACTGTCAGAGGTGTAAGCTTAACTTGACAGAGGTGATTTTTGGTGGACCTGCCACTTTGTGGAAGAAAGTGACAGGTGGAGTTCGTACCCCCAGGAAAGATGAACTTTTATCAAGGATTTGTGCTTAACTTGATTTCAGATCAGCTGGGGATGTTGATGGAAACATTGTTTATTGGTGTAATGTTAACCAACAATGCCTCCAAAATGAATTCGATATTCTGTCGGGGAGAATATCAAATGAAACTAGACTCGCGGGGGAATCTAGGGAAGTCCTTACCGTTAGAGGTGTGATATTAACTTAACGGGTTGGAAATAGTCTTGTCAGAAGTGTAATGTTAACTTGACAAGGACATGAGTTAGAGGTGTGATATTAACTTAACTCATCGACATCTCAGTTTTATAAGGAAAACTGAGGGTGTCAGTGTCATAGGTGTGATGTTTAACTTAACAGTGAGGGTAATGCTAGAGGTGTAATGTTGAACTTGGCATTAGTCGTCTCGGCTTGAAGAAGTCGAGGAAAGGTCATAGCCATAGGTGTATTGTTGAACTTAGCAATGACTCGGATGCTAGAAGTGTAGTGTTAACTTGGCATCGTTCGTCTCGGCTTAAGGAAGTCGAGGAAGGTCATAGCCATAGGTGTATTGTTGAACTTAGCAATGACTCAGATGCTAGAAGTGTAGTGTTAACTTGGCATCGTCCATTTCAGCTTCGATATGGAAGTCTGAAGAAAGGGTGACTGTCAGAGGTGTAATATTAACTTGACGGGCACCTGATATACTGCTTAGAGGTGTAATGTTAACTTAAACAGTAGTTTGTCAGAGGTGTGATATTAACTTGACAAGAATTGGCTCTTGATAGGAGCAATTTGAGGACCTGTCATTCTATTGATGAGAATTGACAAGTGGGATTTGAAATGCCAGAGGTATAGTGTTAACTTGGCAATTTTGAAGTTTGCTGCTCTATGTAGAGGTAACAAGCGGGGCTTGTACTCGACAAGGAGTATTCATTACCAGAGGTATAGTGTTTAACGTAGTAATGTTTGCATTTTGTGGTCCTACCATTCTATGGATGAGAATTGGTAAGAGATTTTGGAGGAGAGAGTGGAATCAGGTCCACTTAGGATTTTTAGCAAACCCTCAGCTGTCAACGGATTTGAGGTGCCTTTACCAACTACCGTTTGAGTTGGGCTAGTCATGCTATTCCCCTCAGCATGATGAGTTGTCGAGGACTTATGTTGGGCTTAGATGCCAACGTTTTCCTCTATCCTTAGCCGTCGAAGGCGTTGGATGTTTGATCAGAGGTGTGGTATTAACTTGATCGGCAGGATTTTTAGCAAACCCTCAGCTCTCAACGGATTTGATGTGCCTTTACCAACTACCGTTTGGGTTGGGCTAGCCATGCTATTCCCCTCAGCATGATGAGTTGTCGAGGATTTATGTTGGGCTTAGATGCCAACCTTTTCCTCTATCCTTAGCCGTCGAAGGCGTCGGATGTTTTTTTTTTTTTTTTTTTTTTTTTTTTTTTTTTTTTTTTTTTTGATCAGAGGTGTATTTTTAACTGGATCGGTGGAAAAATGCCATCTAGGGATAGTATTTCTTCAGGAATTTGCCATTGATTGGCATCATGAGTGTATCGCCATTTGAGGTTATGAGGCGATACGATCCATTTGAGTAGACTGACTCTACTACAAACGGTCCTTCCCATTTGGGTTGGAATTTTCCTTTCGTCTTGTGCGTCATGACCATGGGTCTCCGGACGGCTAAGACAAGGTCGCCTTTCTTGAAAGTTCGCGTCTTGACTTTCTTGTTGAAGGCTCTGGTGATGCGAGCTTGATAAAGCTCGATCTGCTGCTGGGCCTGCAGACGCTTGTCGTCTAAGGCCTCCAGTTCTTGGAGTCGCTGTCGATGCTTCTCCTCTGTTGTCATCTCGGCGGTCAGGGCGACGCGTAGAGATGGAATTTGGATTTCCAGTGGGAGGACAGCTTCACATCCGTACACCAAGGAAAATGGCGTGGCTTTAGTTGGGGTTCGCACGGTCGTGCGATATGCCCATAAGCATTCACCCAGCTTATCGTCCCAGTCTCGTTGACTTTTCGAGACGAATTTCTTAAGAAGCTTGCCAATAGTCTTATTGAAAGCTTCCGCGAGGCCGTTGGCGGGAGGATAGTATGCCGTTGAAGACACACTCTGGATTCTGAACTTGGCACAGAATCTCTGGAAAGCCTGGCTGATGAACTGGGGTCCATTGTCATGGACGATCCGCCGAGGCACACCAAAGCGATAGATAACGTGATGTTTCACGAACTTGATCACGTTAGACGATTTTACCTCTTTTAGAGAAACAGCTTCGGCCCACTTGGAGAAGTAATCGGTTATTGCTAGAATGAACCGATGTCCTTTCGACGATGGTGGGCTGATGGGGCCAACCACGTCCATCCCCCACATTTCGAACGGCCAAGTAGAGGTCGTAGAGTGGAGATACCCTGGTGCTTGATGGATGAAATCGCCATGTATTTGACAGGCGTGACATCTCTTAGCGAGGGAGATGGCGTCGGCGACCATCTTGGGCCAGTAGTACCCCAATCTTTGGAGTCTGTTTGCCAGCTTCGGTCCAGGTTGATGAGCTCCACATGTGCCATCGTGGGCTTCTTTCAACATTTCGCGGGCCTCTTTTGATGAGAGGCACCGGAGTAGGATCCCGTCATGCGATCGACGATAGAGTGTTCGCGTGATCGCATTATAGTAGAATTTGGGGGCTTTCCTCCGAATGGCGGCCGCCTCTTTGGTGTCTTCAGCAGGATGCCGTATAAGACATAATCAATATAGGGAATCGCCAGTCTTTAAGCTCTGGATCGGTTGACACTTCAAGTGTCTCTTTACCGCGACGATCTCCTGTTGACCCTGGGTAGTCTCCGGGGGAATTTTTGGACAGTATAGGTCGTGGCTATAGACGAATACTTTCTCCATTGCTCCAGCTGGGAGAGCTAGGGAAGCTGCGAGAGATGCGAGGGCATCTGCATGCGCATTTTGGCTTCGCGGCACATGGTCGATGTAGAAGTTTGAAAACTTCTCCGCCATGTGGATTGTCGCGTCGTAGTAGGGTACTAGATCTTCATGTCTGACCTCATACTCTCCGCGAACTTGGCTGACGATGAGTTTGGAGTCACCGTATGCCTCGAGATTTTTAACGCCAATCTCATCGGCGAATTGCATCCCAATCAGGAGAGCGTTGTATTCCGCCACATTGTTGGAACAGGGCTCGGTTAACGAGATAGCTCGGGGGATCACGTAGTTTTGTGGGAGACGAGTACCACTCCTACCCCCGCTACTGTGTGTCCCTTGGGGCTTGCCCTTGATGCACCATCGAAGAAAAGTTGCCATACTTGTCCTTCAAACGATGTCTGGGTTAGGCATACTTCGGCGACCTCATCTGGGAGATCCTCATAAAGTTTGGCTGCCCTCGGATCCGGGTGTTCAGCTAAGAAGTCCGCCACCGCTTGTCCTTTAATGGCCTTCTGTGGCAGGAAGTGCATCTCATATTGAGAGAGCAATATAGCCCATTTTGCCAGCCGGCCATTCAATGATGAAGGCTTTGTCATAAGCAACCTCAGGGGTTGACTTTTGATATGACATTTATAGTTTGGCCTACCAGATAATGTCGCATTTTCTGAATAGCGAACACCAAAGCCAAACACTCCTTCTCGATCGGGTTGTATCGATGTTCGGCCCCGATCATTGTTCTACTGAGGTAGTAGATTGCTTGTTCTCGTCCTTGGTCATCATTCTGAGCTAGTAGAGCTCCCAAAGAATGATCCATCGATCGGACGTACACCAGGAAGGGCTTTCCGGATACCGGAGCTGCAAGTACTGGTGGTTGGGTGAGGTATCGTTTGATCTCCTCGAATGCTTGTTGGCAAGCGTCGTCCCATATGAACGAGACTCCCTTCTTCATCAGCTTAGCGAAGGGTTGGCATCTTCCGAGAGATTTGAAATAAATCTGCGGATGTATGCCAGTCGTCCCTGCAATCCTCTGAGCTCCCTGAGGCTTCTTGGAGGTTGCATTTCCTGAATGGCGCGAACCTTCTCCGGATCCAAATGAATTCCGGTAGAGGTTACAACAAACCCTAGGAATTTCCCGCTGGCTACCCCCAGGAATGATTTGGTGGGATTCATCTTCAATTGATGAGCCCGCATGATGTCAAAGACCGCTTTTAGATCCGCTATGTGATCGCCTTTAGTGCGGCTTTTCACCGCGATGTCATCGACATAGCACTCCACCGTTTTGCGTATCTGCTGGTGGAAAATGGCATTCATAGCCCTTTGGTATGTTGCCCCTGCATTCTTTAGTCCGAAGGGCATGACGGTGTAGCAGTATACTCCTAGAGGTGTCCTGAAGGAGGTATGCTTTTCGTCGTCAGGGTACATCTTGATTTGATTGTATCCTGAGAATCCGTCCATGAAGGACATTCGCTCGAATCCGCAGGTATTGTCAATCATGACATCTGTGATTGGCAATGGGAACTCGTCTTTGGGGCAGGCCTCGTTTAGATCGCGGAAGTCGATGCAGATCCGGATCTTCCCGTTCTTCTTAGCAACGGGGACGATGTTAGCTACCCAGTCGGGATGTTGTTCCTCCCTGATGAAGCCGGAGTCAATAAGCTTCTTGACTTCTGATTGAACGGCCTCCATTATTTCGGGACGAAACCGTCGCTGCTGTTGCTTGACGGGTTTTACGTCCGGACTGATGTTGAGGCGGTGCATAGCCACTTGAGGATCAAGTCCAGGCATGTCCTCGTAATTCCAGGCAAAGACGTCTATATACTCTTGTATAAGAGATATTAGATCATTCTTCTCTGATGGTGACAGGCCGTCACTTATGAAGATGGGCTTGGGGTTGGCTTCATCTCCTAGGTTGATCTGAACAACCTTGTCTTCTGTGGGTGGCTCACGCTGTTCAAAGCGGATATCCCAGAGAGCATTCAGATGTTTGATCCAGGGGTCTGTATCTGACTGGATCATTTCTTCGTCTTCGTCTTCCAGATGGCTTGTTGAAACCATGTTTACAGAAAGCCCTTTGAAGATGTTGCCAATACTGACATCTGATTCCCACGATGACGTGTCTGAAGAGTGATCATGGCCTGATGGTTCCTCAGAATCAGAGGCTGACGGCACTGGAGTTGATACATAGCCCAACCCCCGGCGGGTCTGATGATAATAGTCAGGTGTTTTCCCTTTTGGTACAAAAGATCGAAGCAATGATCTCCTTCCTTTGCCGAAGTTTAACCCGGGCCTGTTGATTAGATCGTACCCCATACGCTTCATCATCTTGAGCGTTCTCGGTTCATAATGATTGAACTGGGGGGATTCATCCTCGCCTTCTGATTCTTCATGGGGCGTTGGTTCAGACATGATTCGTCCAAAGAGGATAGGTCTCTGGCCCTTTTGTCTGGCTGGAACCATAAATGAAGATCCTTGCGCGTCACCATCATCATGGTACGTCCCGAAGGATGATTTTATAGGTACATGCAATGATGTCAGAGCATTCATTGCCGACCATACATCCTCGCCCATGTCGGTACTAGTATCCGACGGTATTGACTCAGATTCATACACAGGAAAATACGCGAAATCTAAGTCTTCATTAATATACCAACCGCCTGCATCGTCGGTGGTATCAACATCGAGCTTATTAGTGCTCTTTACAAGTGGTTCTAACTCCCACAGGCACTCTTCTTCTTCGGGCTCGGTGTCAGCTTCATTACCAGAGTCTGGCTCCTCTGGTTGCGGGGTTCCATTATTCTCCTCATATAAGAGGGAATCCGTGAAATAGTTCTCGACCCCTTTGAACGGATGCCTTTCGGCGATCAACGTTCGAACCTGTCCGCTCTCGTCAATGTATTTCATGACTTGATGGAGAGTGGAGGGAACGATGGAGTTTTGGTGGATCCATGGTCGTCCCAGCAACAGGTTGTAGGAAGTGTCAGCGTCAATGACATAACACGTCACTTCCGATTTGAGGCTCCCGATCCGGCATTTGAGCTTGATCTTCCCCATTGGGCGGGAGCTGTTGGCATTAAACCCATAAATAGTCGTCTGGGTTGGGCTCAGACGATGGGCGGGAATGCCAAGAAATTGCATGACTCGGCGAGGTATGATGCTCAGTGCGGACCCTGGGTCTACCTGGATGCGGTTCACCTCGGATGACCCAATATACCCCGTGAAGTATAAGGGTCGGTCATGCTTTCCTTTAACCTGCATGTCGTCTGCTGTGAAGGAAATGCAGGGAACATTTGGAGAGGTGTGGAGGCAATCCTCTACATCTTTCTCTCTCGGTACGTGGGTCAGAAAGACCTCAGCGTTCGTCAGGGCTTCTTGTAGAGCCTCTCTGGTTGACTTAGATAGCCTCAGGAGCTCATACAAGGTAATGCGTGCCGGGATGTTGGCTAACTGAGCCAGCACATCGAAGCGGTAAGGTGTCGAAGGTGTCGAAGATCCTTCCGCTGCACTTCTTGAAAGAACCCGAGAAAACCGAGTTTCTTTCTGTTTCTCCACGGGTGGTTTTGTGGAGGGCTGAGCTGGCTCTACAGCTGGTTGAGGAGGGACCACCGCCTTTTCGCCGTACTGCTTCAAGTACGCCTGCCCTGAGCGGGTGCCTGATGTCGGTTGGTTGGGCTCTGCCGCCAGGACCATTGTCTCCCCTTCTGAGTCGGTCAGCGAAGGAACATCAGCGTCTGCTTCCCGGGAAGAAGCGCAGATCACGTGGCAAGATGAAGCCTTTCCTTTGCCTTTGGACTTCCTGTTGGTCACAGTCGTCCATTGCTGCTCGTCAACGAGGTCAGGGTGGACCCACATGATTCCTCCTTCAGGTGTAGGGACCGGGACCAAGCCCTTCTCCTGCTGCTGATGAGGGTCTGTATTGACCACTCTCAATTCTCCTTTCGGGACAGATATCACTCCCACGGGCATCGGGGGTCGTGTCCCGAAGTGGAGTGCCGACGTCATGTTGGCCGCCCTCTGTTTCTGCTCCGGTCGGAGTTTTAATACCTCCGCGTCAATTAGGGCTTGAAGGACGTCCTTGAAGATGTAGCAGCTCTTGGTAGGGTGCCCGAGCATCCTATGGTACAGGCAGTAGTTGGGGTTGTCGGTCTTGCCGACTTCTTCTGGGCGCCTGATTTCAGGGAGCTTCAGTCGATTGCTCTTGTTGAGTAATTTGAAGAGCGAGTCGACATGTTCCTCCTTGAAGGAATATTGTTTGTTGGCGCGGGGTTGGCTGGAAGAGCCACCTGCTCTGCCTGGTTGAGGCTTGACGGGAGATTTGGTCTCCGTTGCCAAGTTATCCTTCCGTTTGGTTTGGAGGGATGTGTCTGGCGCACGTCTTGTCGACCTTTCTGGCCTGGGCTTGCCTTCTTCCGCTCTGACGCGGGCGACAATCTCTTCAGCCTGTTCACCTTGCTGGACTAACTGTTTCCAGGTGCGGCTTTCTGCTACTCCTATTTGAGCAAGGAGTGAAGTTTGGAGATTGTGGCGACATGTTTCCACCAGGGTGGCCTGGGTCATGCCGCTCGGACATCGGAGTGCCGTGTTCCGAAATCTTTCTACGAAAGACTTAACGGACTCTCCCTTTCGTTGCTTGGTAGCTAAAAGGGTAGGCATGGTAACCTCCGAATCATCCTCGAAGAAGCGTGTTAGGAACAGCTTCTCGAGGTCGCCCCAGTTCTTGATTGAACCTTCAGGGAGTTTCATAAACCATTCAAAGGCTAACCCTTTCAGGGTGCCAATGAATAGACGTGCCAGGATGGCATCGTTATCTACCACATTCCCAGTTTGGGATTTGAAGTAGTAGATATGCTGGTTGGGCGACCCCTTTCCGTCGAATGCTTGGAGAGTTGGAGCCTTGAATCTAGGAGGGTACGGGACTAAGTCCCACTCGGCCGGATACGGCCGGACCACTCCAGCTTCTTGGAGATCTTTACGACTAGCAAGGGCATTGAGTCGTTGCTCCAATAGGCTCATTCTTTGATTTTGAGCCTTCTCCGAATCTGGGTCGCTTCCTGCATGTGCTGAAGGTCTGGACACATTCGAAGGAGTGGATCGTCGTGTCCCATCGGAAGGATCAGAGGGTGGACTTCCTCCTCTTCCCCTTCTAGCTCTTGGCCTTCTGGGAGGAGATCTTGCCCTCTCGTCAAGCAATTTCTCAAGCATGTGCTTGAGGTCGTCAATGGTTCTCTGCTGAGAGGAGAGTACTTCCATTTGGTGCTTCTGCATCCGGGCCAGGTACTTAGTTGTCTCCTCGGGAGCATTTGCTGTGTCCTCAGGAGCATCTGCCATGTAGGCGGAAACCTCCTTTCCACCGGAAGAATTCGAAGCCCATGATTCTATCACAACTGAGTGAGAATCATCTTCCCTAATGCCGCGGGATAGGGCATTGTAGTCAATTGGGGTGATGGCTCCAGTCCGGGTACGGGTGTGTCGATACACCCCTTCTGGCTCAGAGTCTGACCCCTCTGAATTGACCATAGGTTGTTTTCCCCTGCTTCTGCTTGTCATATATGCAGTGAGCTCCGGGTACTCAACGTCAGGGAAGGTTCTCCTTCGGTGGGAGCGTCTTCTTTTAGCTGACGGGGGAATCAGGGTCAGCTGTCTAATCAAAGACGGCTGGTGAACGCCTGATTCGCAATGGCATTCAGAGAGCATCTGGATGAGTTGTTGACAGCAGCAAGAAGAAGTGGCCTGATTGGCACTTCTTTTCCTTGTCAAATAATCCCTCAAATCCGTGGGAGGGGGATTAAATAGACTGGCCTCACAGCGTCGAAGACGGGGGGCAGTCGTGTGTGGCGCTGTCTGGACGCAAGTCTCAGAAACGCGGAGATCACACTGTTGCGTTACGCGCGTCTGGCGTCTCTGTTGAGACGAGACGCGGTCCTCGCGTTGCAGTCTGCTGCGTTGGAGCAGAGAGACTTGGGACGTTACGCGCGTCTGGCGTCTCTGTTGAGACGAGACGCGGTCGTCGCACTGTTGTCCACTGCGTTGGGGCAGAGACACTTGGGGCGTCACGCGCGTCTGGTGTCTCTGTTGAGACGAGACGCGGTCCTCGCACTGTTGGGAGATTTCGCGCGTCTGGCGTCTCTGTTGAAACGAGACGCGGTTCTCGCACTGTTGTCCGCTGCGTTGAAGCAGAGGGACTTGGAAGATAATGGGCTGCTGGGCCCCACGCCTGGGAACGCATGCGTCCTGCGTTTGATGAGACGCAGAAACTTCGCTTCGGCGTTTGGTAAGTTGGTCTCCAGCAGACTCAACTTGAGGGGTCTCGCGTTTGGGTCGCCAAACGCGGATTTCTCGCACTGGTCGAGGTGCGGGCAAGGCATCATATTGAACGCCGCGTCTAACCCCAGTCAGAGAACCATCGGTTCCAACCGAGTGTTGACGCGCGCGTCGTCTTTGTCGACGCTCGGCATTTCGATTGCGTCGTGGTGGAGGAGAGAAGCCAACAACTTCCTGGTTTGAAGAACCAGGGCTGTTCACCACGCGGGTCTCTTGGGAGACGTTGACGCGGGGTTTCTGCGAGACGCGGGCGTTCTGCAAGACGTGGGCGTCACGCGAGACGCGGGCGTTGTGCGAGACGCGGTCGATCACAGCAACAGTTGTGCCGTGGACCACGCGGGCCTTCAGAGAGGCGTTGGCGCGTGGGTTCTGCGCGTCGCGGTTGATCGCAGCAGAGGCGTTGGATGTTACGCGGGCCTTCGAGGAGGCGTTGACGCGTGAACTGGGCGCGGCACAGAGGGTGACAGCAGCGCCTGGTTGAGCCACAGATTGGGCTTCGGGAGGCTGCGTCGTTGAGACCCTGCGGCAGACGCGGGTCTTGGGGCTCTTGGAGCCAGAAGAGAGAAACTCTTCATACTTCGCCTGGTCGAACTCAACGACGAGTGATTCGACCATCTTCCCCTTACGGAGAACGTCATCCTGCACCACGATGTGCTCATCGGTCACGAATGTAGTCCCCAGCGGAGTCGCCATCTCTTGTTCGGTACGGAAAAGAGATTTTGCCGTAAAATTTCCTTGAATCAGTTGAAAGATTACAACAAAACAATATTCCGACTACAAGGGAGGGAGGATGCTTGAATCTTCCCTTTGTTTAAATCTGGGTTCTTCGTGTGGCGATGGAGAGTGAATCTTGTTCTCCGTTGACCAGATGACCGTCCTGGACCGTCGGGGGTCTTCTCTTCGGCCGGTAGGGGAGTAACTCAGCTCCGGCTACCAAACTCTCAAAGAGGAGGTAGGCGAAGATAGGCTAGTACTCAGTAAGCCTGTTGAAGAATCTCTTCTCTCTCTCGGTCGTTGACGTCGGGCTTCTCTCTCTCGATGCCTTGATCTTCTGACCCTCTGGATTCAAAAATGCCGACCTTAATTGATCACTCGACCTTCTTCTCCCACTGAATCCAAATCTTCGACCCTTCCTTCATAGCCAACAGGACTATTTATAGGGGTCTTAGGGGGTGATCGTGCCCCCTAAAAATGCGCCTGAATGAGGGCCGTTACCCGCGATACGCGCGGTAACTGACTCCCCACGATCTGGGCGGTTGCAACTGAGACGCGGATTTCAGACTAAACGCGCCTTGATGCTGAGACGCGGGCTTCAGGCCGGACGCGCCTTGGATGCTGAGACGCGGGCTTCAGGCCGACGCGTCTTGAAGTTGAGACGCGGGCTTCAGGCCGACGCGCTTTGATGTTTAAGACGCGGGCTTCAGGCCGACGCGTCTTGAAGTTGAGACGCGGGCTTCAGGCCGACGCGTCTTGAAGTTGAGACGCGGGCTTCAGGCCGACGCGCTTTGATGTTTAAGACGCGGGCTTCAGGCCGACGCGTCTTGAAGTTGAGACGCGGGCTTCAGGCCGACGCGTCTTGAAGTTGAGACGCGGGCTTCAGGCCGACGCGTCTTGAAGTTGAGACGCGGGCTTCAGGCCGACGCGTCTTGAAGTTGAGATGCGGGCTTCAATCCTTTGCGTCTTTGAGACTGCTTCTTTGGTGGCTTGCCTGGTTAGTCATTTTTAGACAGCCTACAACTGATGAGCTTCGCATATGCCGTCGTGTGCTTCTTTAATCACTTTCTGTGCCTCTGAATTAGAAAGGCAACGGAGGAGGATACCGTCATATGAACGACGGTAAAGTGTCTTCAGAGTTGGATCATAGTAAAACGGAGAGATCTTCGTTTGATAGATGTCGCTTCTTTAGGATCGTCAGGTAACAGACCATGTAGAGTATAGTCGATGAAAGAAAATCGCCATCCCTCGGCTTAAGATCCGTCGAGATATTATAGACCTCTCTAGTTCTTAACATATGTTTAGAGCAGATAAGGTGTCGAGTCGCCACGGTGAGGTGATACTTGGTGTCGACTGGTAAGGCTAGTGTTGTTGCTAATGCAGCAAGAGCATCCGCCTTAGTATTCTGAGATCGAGACACGTGCCCGATGTAGAAACTATCAAACAGATTAGCCAATTCGATGACCGTGTGATAATAAGGCACCAAGTCTTCGTGACGGACCTCATATTCGCCTTTAACCTGACTGATAATCAGTTTTGAATCGCCGTAAGCTTCGAGGTAGCGTATCCCCATTCCGTGGGCGAGTTGAAGACTAATGAGCAGAGCATTATATTCCGCTACATTGTTGGAGCATGATTCCGTCAGAGAGAATGCTCTAGGAAGGATGTGATTTTGTGGAGAGATAAACACAACCCCCACGCCGGCGATGATTCTGCCTTTAGGGCCTATTCGTGATGCTCCATCGAACAACATCTGCCAAACTTCATCTTTTGAAGTTATATTAGACTCAAAGACTTCATCTGGAATATCTTCGTAAAGTTTTGAGTTCTCTGGGACTGGATGAGCAGCCAAGAACTCCGCAAGGGCCGGCCTTTAACCGCCTCTTGAGGGATAAAGATCATGTCGTATTGGGACAAAAGAAGCGCCCATTTAGCTAATCTTGAATTCAATGATCCTGGCTTCGTTATGAGAAGACGCAAAGGATTCACTCTGGAGATGACATGCATGGTTTGGCCGACCAAATAATGTCGTGTCTTCTGAACGACAAAGACAGGAGCTAAGCACTCCTTCTCGATAGGATTATAGCGAGATTCTGCTCCTATCAGAGTTCTGCTCAGATAATAAATGGCCTGTTCGTGACCATTGTCGTCCTTTTGAGCAAGGAGGGCGCCAATAGAATGGTCCATAGCTTTCACATAAAGTAAGAATGGTTTTCCTGATGTGGGAGCCACTAAGACTGGAGGTTTTGTGAGATATCTCCTGATGTCTTCATAAGCTTCCTGATAATCTTGATCCCATACGAAGGAAGCACCCTTTTTCATGAGTCGGGTGAACGGTTGATAGCGGCATGAGAGATTTACGATGAATCTTCTAATATAAGCCAGTCTACCTTGCAAGCCTCTAAGCTCTTTGAGATTCCTAGGTGGGTGCATGTTCTGAATGGCTTTGACTTTGTCTGGGTCAAGATGAATTCCTTTTGATGTAACAATAAATCAAAGAAATTTACCACTCGAAACTCCCAAGAAGGATTTTGTCAGATTCATTTTCAGTTGATGAGTTCGCATTATGTCGAACATCATTCTCAAGTCACGAAGATGGTCATTCTTATTGCGGCTTTTGATAGTAATATCGTTGACATAGCATTCTACCGTTTTTCGGAGATGATCCAGACGATTGTACTCATTGCCCGCTGATAGGTTGCTCCGGCATTCTTTAGCCCGAAAGGCATCACGGTGTAGCAGTATACTCCAAGGGTTTTCAGAACGAAGTATGCTTCTCGTCGTCGGGGTACATTTTGATCTGATTGTACCCTGAAAAGCCATCCATGAAAGATATCCTTTCAAATCCACAGGTATTGTCAATCATGACGTCGGTGATGGGCAGTGGGAATTTGTCTTTAGGACAGGTTGTATTGAGATCACGGTAGTCGATGCAGATCTGTATTTTCCCATTCTTTTTGAGGACGGGGATGATATTAGCAACCCAATCTAGATGTTGTTCCTCCCTTATGAAGCCACATGCAATGAGCTTATGAACTTTGACTTCAATAGCCTCCATAATGTTCGGGAGAAACCGACGTTGTTGCTGCTTTACTGGCTTGAAGTCAGGCTTGATATTTAGAAGATGCATGGCTACTTGTGGATCAAGTCCGGGCATGTCTTCATAGTTCCATGCGAAGACGTCTTTATACTCCTTCACGAGTATTATTAATTCTTCTTTTTCCATAAGTGAAAAGCTTTCACTTATAAAGATGGGTTTAGGGTGATCTTGACTACCCAAGTTGGCCTACATCACCTTATCTTCAGTAGGCAGTTCACATAATTTGAATCACTTTTCCCATTGGAGATCTAATTGTTGAGCCCATGGTTCCTCATCAGTAGCTTTCGCTGGATCCAATTGACTGCTTGAAGTCATATTAACAGTGAGATTCTCGAACATCATCCCCACACTGACATCTGAGCCCTACTCGGAGGAAGAGGCAGAATGTGATGGAATTGGTTTGTCATCCTTGAATTGAACCGTTGCTGACGGTGTGGGCGTAACGTATCCCAACCCCCTGCGTGTGTTATCATAGTAATTTGCAGGTTTTCCTTTTGGCACAAAGTTATGCAGCAAACTATGCCTTCCTTTTCCGAAATTCAGGCCCTCTCTATGCTTTAAGTTGTATCCCATTTTCTTCATAATATGGCGTGCTGGTCGCGCGTAATGGAAGAATTGTGGGTGTCTGAGTCTGAACTCGAATCTGTGACTGTGGACCCTAGTGGTTGGGCTCTGCCGAATATTATTGGTAATTGACCTTCTTTGGATAGTGGGATCACCAAAACGGCCCCTTCTACAGATTCCATGGGTATGTTGGATGCACTTGGTCTATGTAAAGGGACGTGCAGAGAGCTATCTGTGATGGATTCAAACAACCCAATACTCGCAGGATAATCAAAAGAAATATTATCATTAATTACCCATTCACCCTCATCTTCAGAAGGAGTGTTACATTGGGGATTATTAAGACATGCTATAATTGGTTCACCAATCAGAATGGCTGGCATGTCTGCTTCATATTCTGAATCCGCCTCATTGCCACTATCATCATCATCTGACAATGGTTGTTTCGATGTTTCACCGATCTCTTGATACAGGAGAGCGTCAGTGAAGCAATTTTTCACCCCTTTGAATGGCTGCTTCTCAGCGAAGACAGTTCGTACTGTCGCGTCATCTTCTACATATTTGAAGCACTGATGCAGAGTGGAGGGAACGATCCAGTAGGCGTAGATCCACGGTCGTCCTAGCAGCAAGTTGTATGATGTGTCAGCGTCAATGACATAGCACGTCACTTCTGACTTCAAGCTCCCGATTCGGCAACGGAGTCGAATTTTCTCAAGTGGATGACTACTCCCGGCATTGAAACCATATATTGTAGTAGTGGTCGCGGACAACCTATATAGTGGTATACCGAGAAAGTAGAGGAGCCTTTTGGGGATGATGCTGAGTGCAGACCCCGGATCAACCTGTACCCTTTCAATGCATGTTGAACAGATGTATCCGATTTAGTACAAAGGGTGATCGTGCTTGTTATCCTTGAGAAGCATATCTTCCGCTGTGAAGGTAATAGCAGGCACCTTTGATTGTACATGATGGCATTCAGGGCATGGAGACTGAGCGTCATCTTTAGGGATCTCTGGCATGTATGTCAGGAATGATTTTGAATCAGCTAGCGCATCTCTGAGCGCTTCTCTTGTCTCTTTTGAGAGATGAAGGAGCTCGTGTATTGTAATACGAGCCGGGATATTGGCCAGCTGGGCCAATATGTCAAAACAAAAGGGCGCGCCAAGCCCTTGGTCTGAAGGCTTCTTCAGGACATGGTCGAACCGGACTTCCCTTGGCTTCTCCTTTCCCTTAGTTGGAACTGAAGCGGGTGCTGATACTTGTACTGATGTCGTTTGCTGTTGTATCTCATCAGTAGCTTTCTCATACTGTTTTAAGTATGATTTTCTAGATCGAGTACCTGTCGGCTGAGGTACGTTAGCCGGCATCGCGCAAGCGTGCTTTTCTCCTTCAGAATCACTGAGAGAAGCTGATGTGAAATTGTCATCGTCTGGCAGGATGGAGATGACATTGCAAGATTTACCCTTTGACTTGGACTTCTTTGAATCTCATTGTTCGTCTTGGACAAGGTCTGGGTGTATCCACATAATTTCCCCTGTCTCCAGTGTCAAGGGAACAAAACCCTTATTATCTTGAGTTTTAACTGCAGGATTTTTGACTTCCAGCCGTGGCACAGGGACTGGATAAGTCCCGTCAGGAACTGTGACCTTTGGGTTTTGCCGAACTCGAGGATCACCATATTTCCAGTGACTTTCTTCTGCTCTGACTTTAGTGTTAGGACTCCAGCGTCGATCAAAGCTTGAATTCTGTCCTTGAGGATAAAGCACTTGTCGGTAGGATGGTGAATCATCCTGTGGAA
The DNA here is from genome assembly GCA_038442645.1 of Agave tequilana. Classification (NCBI taxonomy): domain Eukaryota; kingdom Viridiplantae; phylum Streptophyta; class Magnoliopsida; order Asparagales; family Asparagaceae; genus Agave; species Agave tequilana. The sequence goes on from JAVJIF010007690.1 coordinate 109,920, forward strand.
GAGGCAGTATTTAGGATCATTCGTGCGTCCTATTTCATTAGGACGTCGAGCCTCCGGTAGATTCATTTTATTCCCTTTGTGGAGTAAATGGAATATTGTGACCACCTGATCGTCTTTGAAGGAGTATTGTTTCGAAGGAAACTTAGACTCCTGATTATTGAAGCCGCTCTTCTTGACCTTCGACTGCACATCCCCTGATAATTCTACGGATATAGTCTCCTTCCCTTTGGCTTGAGAAGACTGCGCCATGTCGCTACGTCCTTTATTATTCATACCCCATTTGCCTTTAGGGGTGGATGGTTCGAACTTTTTAGCTGACTTTTCGGCTATCTCAGTTTGGTCGACCAGTTCCTTCTAGGTATGGGCTTTGACAGCACCCATGCGAACCTCTATTTGATCCAAGAAGTTGTGCCTGCATGTCTGTAAGAGCATGGGTAATGGCATCCCTGCTGGGCACATCAAAGACAAGTTTCTGAACCGCTCAATGTAGTCACGGACAGATTCGCCCTTCTTCTGCTCGGTGAAGAGGAGTTTGTCCATGGTTACTTCGGTATCATCCTCATAGAAACGAGAAAGGAATCAAGTTTCTAGGTCGATCCAGGAATTGACGGAACCCGGAGGGAGACTTCGGAACCAATCAAATGCTATCCCCTTTAAGGTGCCAATAAACAGCCTAGCCATGATAACATCATTATCTATAACATTACCGGTCTGAGACCGAAAATAGTAGATGTGCTGGTTTGGCGAGCTTTTACCATCGTACGTGTGTAATGTCGGCGGTTTGAACTTTGGTGGATATGGCACTGAATCCCACTCCAGTGGGTAAGGACAGACTGTCCCTACTTTCTTTAATTCATCCCTCTGAGTTAGGGATGCAATTTGAGCTTGGATGCCTTTAAGGACATCAGCGTCCAAAGAAGAACCCTCTTTCGACTTCTCCATCTTCGGCTGTTCATTACTAAGATGTTCTTCCTCATCGTGATTGCTCCCGGTATCATTGTTATTCCGGTTATTGAGGAGTTGAGCGAGCATCTGTTGAATGTTGTTTAGAGCTTCTTGTGGGTTTTGAAAGTTTGCTCCTGAGCTTCCAAACGCCGATGAAGGTCGTCATTACTATTGTCAGCCATATTAACTGATGCTCTGTCTGTTCGCACAGAGCTGACTGTCGCCGAAGAGGCATACCCACTATCTTCATCTTCTTCATCGGACCATTGGACTGATCCTTTCATTGGTTCTGGTGAGGCTACTGCAGCTGAAGAAGATGGTTGTTCATAACTGTAGGGTATTGCAACCCTAGATCTGGTGTTGCGGAAGACACCTTCTTCATGTACCAAGACTTCGCCCAAGCCTGGGCTATAATCTGGATCTGGGGAACTGTAGGGAGTATTGTGGGACGTTTGTCTACCCCTGTGCAGCTCGCGTTCTCTTCTGGTCTTGTTAACGGATGCAGAGGGTAGATCTCGTGATATGCTCCTTTTACGATGCTTCATCGGAGCTTGCGCCGTCAGTCGATCAAAAACTGACCGTCGACCTGGAGGAATGATGGGGATTGGTCCTAACCGGCAATGGACTGAGTGGACTGTCACCAACTGACATCCCACTTATTGACAACAGGGGGGAGTAGTTTGGAAAGATTCTGACCTCCGTTTACTTATCAAGAATTCTCGCAAGTTAGACCCAGTTGGGCCTAGATGATCCAACGCAGAGGCCCTGTTGGATTGCGCATAGGACGATGTCCTGCTCCTTTTATCGTCGCAGAGGCAATTAGCATTAAATAGTGCTTCAGCTCTATCTTCGCGACTAAGAACCTTGGGAATGCCCCTAGATGTTAAAGCTGCATAAGCACCGCTATCAACACTTAGGGACCATCCCTTTGCTCCGCCACAAAGCGCGAGCTTAGCGCCTGATGGACTGGAGAGCGGAGCACGCTGTGGTGCTTTATCCGCTATGCTGCTGCGAAGGCGATTAGCCTTAGATAGTGCTTTGGCTTTAACTTCGCGGGTAAAAGCTTTGGAAAAGCCCTTGGACGCTGAAGCTGCATAAGCAACGCTATCAGCACTTAGGGACAATCCCTTAGTTCCGCTGCGAAGAGCGAGCTTAGTACTTGAAGAACTGGGGAACGAAGCACGCTGTGGTGCTTTGGTTCCAGCTTCGCGACTATGAACATCATGCTTACCCTGAGGTACAGTAGATTCGCTCATGAGAACAAGGCTGGCACGAGGAGTTGCTGCTCTTGAATTGGGCAAAGATACAATCACCGTTGTGACTTCGCAGCTAGCAGCCTTGTTGGAGCAAGCAGGCATCTTGCCTTTTTCTTCGCAAGAGAAACGCACTTGTGGCGTAGCTACACCTGAGGCTTTATTCAGAGCCTTCTGCTTTGGCCTCCACATCTGCTTTGACAAGGGAGGTATAGGTTCGCAGGGAACCTGACTAGCCACACGCGAGGCTGAGGGGTGCCAACAGAATTCTGCTTCTAGTTTCTATTCTGAGGCCTTGGCCATGGAGACCTTTCTATGCCTCCGTGCATGAAGCATTAGACCACCCCCAGAGAGGACTTCTTCAAATTTTCCTTGGTCGAAGTGAATGATCAGGTTCTTGAAAGTAATAGGCTTACACTACGGGCCTGCTTCCTTGTTACGCCAGAGGACTGCAGTAGGCTCGCAGAGAGCCTTATCTATCTCCGCAGAGACTTGCTTTGAAAATTTAGCCAGAGGGGCTCTGGGCATATTGGCTTCCTTGAATTCAGAGATAGACCCGAAGGTCTGTTTATCGCATTGTGACACTTGATTCTCAACAGTGAAGAAATCAATCCCCAGCGGAGTCGCCATCTTGTCTTCCATTGATTTGCAAAAGGGAAAAACTTACAAAAAAGAAAAGGGTCGAGGAGCTAAATTACAAGTAACACAAAAGATTACAAGTAGATCTCCTCAGAGATTCTGGAGAAGTGTGCCGGTAGGAGTCTGGTCAGCGCGCGACCACTTTGTCCCTTTGACGATGCGAGCGATGAGATTCCCTTCTCGCCTGGTTCGGGGAATCGGAGAACAGAAGGTTGGTAGAACCCTCTTGTTACTTCTCAAAACCGCCTTCACTTAGGAATTCCTTTTCGCCTGGTTCCGGAGATTCCTTGAGAAGAAAGTATTAGGGTATCAGCACCTGATTAGAGAAGTGATTTTCTGAAGTCTCTAAATTTTTTGGAAGCAAGAAAATAAATCTCTATTTAGCCTCTCTCTCTGTGCGCATGGTCATCTGTACGTCCTTGCGTGTGCGTCTCTTCTTGTGTCGATCTATCTCCTTGTGCTCCTGGTAGGCTATTTATAGGGAGAGCAGGGGTATAATTGTCCCTTGAAAATATGGAAACAGATTGAATCAAATCCGTTCAAATCTGGAAAGTAGCCTTGCTGCGAGGCTAGAATCAGCTTCTGCGAAGCTAAAAGTAGCAGGTAGATTGGTCTCCTGATTTGTTTTGATCCTTTCCATATAATTGAAAGATCTTCCTTGATCCTCTTACTCATTTTAGGAGAGTCAAGAGATTATGGCAATCGACTGCCAAATTTGATCTCAGATTTGATCTTGATTGGATTTGATCTTGATTCTGAATAAATTTAACCTCATCTGGAGATTTAGTTGGTCAAGGGTTAACCATGATGGACCCGCAGCGGAGCTGCCCGCGTCGAGCTCGCAGCGGGGCTGGAAGAAACATCTGGCGTAGTCAGAAGAAAGCTCTTCAGCAGAGCTAGATAACATCTGTGCGAAGCTACCGAACATCCTTCTGCGTGGTTGTGTGTGGCTTTGAGCGAAGCTAACTCTCTGCAGAGTTAATTTGAGCACTTCAAGCGAAGCCATAAGTTAGCTTCCTGACAGAGCTGTGAATGGCTTCAAGGCGAAGTTAGGTGATCTTAACCTCTCAGGCGAGGCTATCCCTTTGGGCTCATGTGATGCTAAGTGCTAGCATCTTAGACCTGCTGAGGTCTGTTTAGAGACAATCCGGGCTCATTGTCTGCTTCACTAGATCAGTAGAGTCCAAGTTGCTTCTTTGTCCCTCGAGGATGGGTGAAAACTGGTTGTCAGCTTATATGTCACTTGTCTTTTGTAAATGTCAACAAGTACAGAACGGTCGTCAGCTTGTCTGTCACTTGTCTTTTGTAAATGTCAACAAGTTTAGACATTGTTCAGACTAGTCAGAATCTTGTCTTTTTTAAAGTGTCAACATCAGTCTCTGTGTATCGACCGCCGTCACAACATCAACTGTTGATGAAGTACCAAATATTATACTTTCAATGTACTTGCATATATATATATATATATATATATATATATATATATATATATATATATATATATATATATATATATATATATATATATATATATATATATACAGCACAATCAACACTAAAAATTATACAGGAAAAAAATTATATGAGATCAGATATTTACGCTAAATAAGCAGAAAATATCTTGGATAAATGTCACAAGAAAAATAGACCTGTTTTCTTGTTGGGGACATCTTATGTATTTTATATATGTTTTTTTAACCTTTTATTGAAATCAATTTCAAAATTTTGTAATAATTTTTCTTTCTGCATTGTCAATAGAAAAAATATCAATATCAATCAAATTAAATGCAAATATTCAGTAATTGCAAGATTAAATTTAACACACCATTGTTCTTGCATCTATTTGATAAACCTTTAATATATTACTTGATTTTTTCACTGAGACCAAAGATTGGAAAAAATTCACTCTTGTGTATGGCAATCAAATACCAACAAGGTCCAGAAAATTCAGCTTCCTTGACACTGTGTTTGTGATTAATCGGGAAGAACATGTAATGCACATCTCTTGTCCAGTTTCTCAACAACTGTTTGATGAAATAATCTTCCAGATCTCTATGTTGAGATACAACACTATGCTGTAAAAATCAAAATAAATTCAAATATTTATATATTTAATAATAAAATGCAATCAAAAATATCAAAAATGACATGAAAATCAGATCTGATACCAAGGTCACAGTAAATTTTTAATCAAGTATATTTTTAATGCTACTCTGGTCGCAGTTTGATTGATTCTGCAAAGAAAACTGACTGCGACCAAGGTCGCTATGTTGTTATTGCTAATTAATTTTTTGGCTGCGACCTTGGTCCATTCATCAGTATTCAGATTTAATTTTTTTGGATTACTTAGCAACTACGACTAAGACCAAGGTCGCAACCATTATCATTCAGCTTCATTTTTTACGATTAATTAATAACTGGGACTGTGACCAAGGTCACAGTGTTGTTATTGTTAAAGAATATGTTGGCTGCAACTGCGACCAAGGTCGCATCCATCATTATTCAACTTCATTTTTTTAGGATTAATTAGCAAGTATGACTGCGACCCATATCGCAGTCAATTCATTATGCCTTATCAGCAGTAAATGTGACTAGTATAATTTTTAACCATAAAAATTATAAATTACTACATTAAGTAAAAATTGATGTTTTAATTAACTATAAAGGAGAAAATAGATGTTTACTCAAGTTTCGCTTCGAAAGAATATACTTTTTAATCCTCCTCTCTTCTCTAGATGCTTCATATAGAAATGAATCATATTGGCATCTAAATCTCTACTGAACATCAGGTCCTATATGTCATTTTTTGCAACCATTATTCTATTTTCAGGATCCTGATATGCAATAGCACTGCAAAAAAACAAAAAAGAGTTATAATTAAATTGTGATAATATACATATCTTATATTTTTGATGTAATTTTAAGAAAATGAATAAATTACTCAAAGGAGGCTTTGTCCAAGAAATTTTGATAAGGGCTTGCTGATGTGGCTGCAGAATTCTATATGCAGTGGTTTCATTCAATTCCCTGATTTTTGGCTGAGTGTCTACATTTTTTGCCATGACGAAACCAGGGACAGAAGTCTGAGCCGTAGGATGTGGAAGAGGATCTTCAATAGTTTTCTTTTTTATTTGGATAAACGAAATCGGAGTCATCGCGATCTCTCTTAGTGCACTTGCGTTCTTTGACTCCCCTTTCTATCGTTCCTTTAGAGTAATCTAAAATTTTTCTTTTAACTCTTTCTTCTGAGCCGGAGTATGTTTTCGATTTTTTTAATCAGAACCTTTGTCTTTTTAGATATCAAGTATCTGTTGAGTTAAATTTAAAGTATAAGTGGAGAAATGTTCCCCAATAATACTTACTTCGAAATCAGATCGCGAAATTCTCCTCTTCCTTTTTCTTCTCCTCTTTCGTCTACTTGTCCATCTGCTCCGTCATCTTTTTTACCTTCTTCTCCTCTTGATTTTTCCTCTTTTGCTCTGCTTTTGTCATCCTCCTCTTCTTCATCTTCTCTTCCTCCTTCCTCCTTCTCTCCTCTTCTTTCATCCTCTTCTTCTTCTTCTCTTCCTGTTCTTTTCTCATCTTCTTCTCTTCTAGAATTTTATGATTTTTCTCCTCCTCCTGCTGCAATTTTCTCCTCTTCTCCTCCTCTTCCTTCATCCTCTTCTCCTGCTCCTCCTTTTCCTTCCTTCTCTTCTCCTTCTCCTGCTCCTCCTCCTTTTTCCTCCTCTCCTCCTCCTCCTTCGCAGCAATAGCTGCTCTCAGCTGCTCTTATATTTCTTCTTCCTTCACGTTTAATTTCTTTTGCTGCTTTTAAAGTTTTCTTTTCTCTCTTCTCTCTTTTCTTTTTTCTTTAATTCAGCCTTGAGAGCTTTTTCATCCTCTATTTTTCAATTTTTTTCTAGCTCAGAAACATATGCTCTCAAGTACTTATTTTCATTCCTCAAAATTTTTATTTTTTCAGCTTGATCATCTCGTGGTGCTAGCAAATAACCTGCAATAATTGGTTCTTGTTCACGCGTTGATTCCTCAACTATTTCGACAGGTTCTGGTTCTGTTTTCGCCAGGATATTAGCTTCAATATTTATTTATATCTTCTTATTCTCCTTCATCTTCTTCTTTTTCTTCATCTTCAACAAGAAGGCCAATCATAATTTTTTCATCATTTGAAATGCTGGCCAATCAATGAAAATTTTGAAAAATCATATAAACTGTGATCTTAGACAAATTTGCTAATTATATCGCAGCAAAATGAAACCTGTACTACAATCACTATCAAAAAAACTGCGATCTTGGTCACAGTCTTAAACTTTAACTCAGCCAAATAAATCAGTACTGTAACTATAGTCGTAATACAAATCAAGAAAATAAATAACTGCGACATTGGTCGCGATTTACTTATAACGAGCTATCAAGAAACTGCGACTTTGGTCGCACGCTATTGAAATTTAACCAAAGGAACGTGACAATGATCGCACTCCGTTTAAATATATAAAAATATATTGAACAATTTATGATCGCTAACTATTAAAAACTAATCTTATCTGCTTCAACATCATTAAGATCTATTTCAGCCAGGGCTCTGCTAATGTTTTGGAGGTCCCATCTTACTACCCTGGGGGTTTTGTCCTCCAAATCATTCCTCTGCTCAAAAATAGCAGCCTCTTCACAGAGCTAATGCTGTAAAATATATTTTTACATTTGTTTACATAAACATTGTCAATATATAAGCAAATTTCAACAATGTTTATCAATTATGATATTCATACTTGCAATAATTTGCACAGAGCATCCTTGCAGCTCAAATGTGGTGTGCCTGAAGATGTCTCTTGACTCAATCAGGAATTGTCAAATAGAAATTGTCAAATAGCTTTAGCCAGCATATGGTCTTCATCTGCTGAATATTGACAATTTGTTCCACTATATACCATGGCACTGTACATTTATTGCGAGAAAAGAATAGAGTGACCAATATATACAGGATGATTTTTGTTATAAAGTCTTGAGCTGCAAGTCTTTGTCTGTCTCTTATAATTTCATTTAAAATCACTTGCTGCTTAAGCTGTTCATCCTTGGTCACATCTAATTCAGTCCTCCTTTTTTTCTTGACCAGAAGATCATCCAAAACTTCTTTAATGGATACTTTCGTGATCTTCTTTATATTAGGGAAATAATATATTATAACCCCCTGTCCTTCATTGTACAGGTCTTACTCATAATAAAATCGGCCCCATTGATAGGTAGACTAAAAGTAAGGCAACATCCTCTCTCTTGTTAACTCAATTTGTTTGTCCCAATTAGAAAGGTTCTTGTATCCCTATCATACTGGTCTACAATTTTTAGTACACTTATGTTTAATTTTAGGCCTTTTTCAGCACCAAACTCCTTATTGTTGAAGGTTATGAAAATTAGACCAAATGGGGTCTCCTTCATCACATTGACAAAATCGGCCTGAATGTGCCTTTTGAATTTTGTTATGAATTCGCAAATATGCTAAGGCTCGATCTCATAGGACGAACTTTCAATTCTTACTTACCTATAGATACAGAAACACTAACAACATTAGTATAAAAATCAATGCCGCAGTACTTTTAAATAAAATTTGAAAAGAAAAAGGACTGCCACCTTGATTGCAACAGTCTCCAATAAACTATAATACACACCGACCAAGATCGCACTGATATATTGCACTGCGACAGTGGTCGCAATTTTCTAATTAAACCAAATAATTAACCAATGAGGACCTTTGTTTCTTCATACTACGACAAGAGTCACAGTGTCCTATTAAGCTAACTTAGTAGAACATAAAACAATGCGACTAAGGTCGCACTGTGATATTACACTACGACAGAGGACGCAATTTTCTAATTAACCCAAATAATTTACCATGAAGGGGCCTTTGTATCATCATACTGCGATTAGGATCACAAAATCCTATTAGGCTAACTTAGTAGAACAGACTGTGACCAGACCACCAAAAAAGAGAAAAGGGACGTCAACACTGTGACATCAGTCGAAGAGTTTTCAAAAAAATTAATCTTAAAAACAAACGGACATTAATAATTTTTAAAAAAATAATTTTTAAAGACTGCTACCAAGGTCGCATAAATCTGAGTCGCTAATATAAATAACTGCAACCCAAGTCGACAAAAAAGGGAATGAAAAAATCACAGTGACCTTGGTCGCTGTGTTAAAAAATTAAAAATTTTAAAAAAAATAAATCTCTAATAAGATCATTAATTCCTATTTTCTTTAAAAAACAAATGAAAATCAAAACTGAAAAAAATCTAACTATTAATATTTACAGAACCCCAAAAATATTTTTTCTTGGTTTCCCCTTTACCCTTTCCGTGATGATTTCTTGGGCGCCAACTTGATCAGAGCTATTTTTAAAAAAAATAAATTTTTGAACAAAAAATGATCGAAAATTTTAGGAATCAATAACACTAAATTTTTCGGATTGATGAACTGAAAATTTCAGATCTGTATTTTTTTTAGAAGGAAAGGTTTTACATACAGTAAAAAATTATGAAGGAGGGTATTTTAGTCAAAGCGATTGTTGAAGTGACTAATGGCTTATTTAGGCGGGAATTTTTTTATTTTTGTCTGCCAAAATTAATGACAAATTCATGGTTATTATGTTGCCATGTCCCGCCGGCTGAGGTACAATAACCCCTTATTAATAAGCTTCACACACACACACACACACACACACACACACATATATGTATGTATGTATGTATGTATGTATGTATGTATGTATGTGTGTATGTATGTATGTATGTATATGTATATGTATATGTATATGTATATGTATATGTATATATGTATGTCTGTATGTATGTCTGTATATGTATGTATGTATGTCCATATTCCACTTTTAATGGACATAGTTTTGGGATTATCATATAACCCCCAAATGGAGAGAGTACTGAAGATTTGTAGTGTCATGAATAATATGGAGAGTATCACTATAGATTGCATTACCCTTAGGGTACAAACGGATCGAATATGACATTTACCACATCTTTATTTGATTGCCAATCATGAATACTGACATATTTATATCCACAAAAACTGATTACGAGTATGTACAAATTGAATATGGTAATGAGTCAACTGCAGGTATATTATTATATCACAATTCATCTTAACTGAAATGGTATATCATTTTCTATAGGCGGCTCTTTTGTTAAGACTAGTATATTGAGCACGTGCGATTCATGTTAAAAAACAATGAAATATAACTATATTTTTTTCTTCTTAGTTAATATTATCAAATAATTATAATATATATAAACTATTATGTTATCTATTAAATGATTGTGATTTATTTAAGACTATAAAGCATGCATAAAACAGTAAGAAGGTGACTGTTAATTTAATATCTATCTAAATTAAGCATGATATATGACTTGTTTAAAATGAATAGCAAATTTTAAAAAATTTACAAGTTGAAATTTACCATGTGTTTATCCAAAAAAATATAAGATGTAGAAAATATAATTGATAAAATTATGATTTTCGTATAATTTTATTCAAATATTAATATTCTAACATTAGTGTCTATAAAAAATTTTAAGCTAATTTGTTAACTTTTTAGTTAGAGACAACATTAACTTATTTATATTAATTTTTTGTAATAGTATAAATAAGATATTTTGAATTATTTTGTAAATGAAAATTTGATAAAAAAACTAATGATAAGTCTAACAGTTTTTTCTTCAAATTTAATTGAACATAAAAGTTTAGATTAATTTATTGATTGAATTATGGTTTTTTCATATATGTTTCATTTATTAGAATAGCAAACTTGAATATTTTTATGTCATTTTATATACTTTTGAATACTTATTTTGAATAATTTATATTAATTTATTTGTTATTTGATAATAGATTTGAACTCTAAAATGTGAGCAAATTATTTCAAATAAAGATAAATATAAGTATTTTTAGTTTTAAAAATTTATGAATGAAGCATAGTGACAAAAGAAAGATTAATTTTTCATGATATGAAACTTTCTGATTAGGTTATTTCAGATCAGGTAGGGGACGAGATTTTTGGTGGAAGTGGCTGTGGCCAAGCTATTCCGACCCTTCGGTAAAGATAACCGCAAGAAGGAAGCTGGTTGGGTCAAATCCCACCTGTCTTCTTGGTACCGTGAATCACCTTTATTTTCCCATCGGAAGGAATAAAGATAAAAGTTAGTAGATTTCATATGAAAAAGAAAGAGTAGTTGCATATGAAAAAAATCGAATATAGAGAGAGTAATTGGTTAGCTAGGCTTTTAAAAAGAGGATTAAAGACAAAGAAAGATATTTTAATTTGAGTGATTTTAGATGAGAGTTAGCTTAAAGTTTTAAAATCACTTAAATAGCGTGTTGATTCTTGTTGTGAGAATAAATGTGATGATGAACTTTTGTTTCAAGTAAAATTTGAGAATTGATTTTGTAAATTTGTTGAAAAAAATTGTTGACGAGTGAAAGATCTCATCTAATCAACTTAAGAGAATAGATCACACTGCTAAAACTATGAGGATGCATATTTGGATGATGAGCCTTTATTTATTGATGAATTATTTAAAGATGATTGCGATCGTAGTGATGAGAAAACATGCGTTGAGAATATTGAATCTAGACTATCTTTTGAGAAAAAAACTCGATTTGAGTATTTTCACTTTAGATGAGCCAACCAATTATGTAATACCTCTATTTTTGAAATATAAGATTTAATAATAAATAATAATATTTTTTATTGCATGTATTTTGTGTTAATTATTATAGTTGTTATGTATTATTAAAGTTATTACTATTAGTAATTATTATTAACATAGTTAATTATTAAATATCTTTGCGTATTATTGTTATTATACTTATTATTAATATTATTGATATTTATTTTGTGTATTATTCTTAGACAAGCTCACTTCTTGCCCCCATTTTTCTCTTCCTTTTTCTTTCGTTTTCTTATTCTTTATCCTAAGCCCAATCCAGTAAGTATCCATTTCCATATATTTTAGCTTTACCCATTAGCCCATATCCATTTCCTATCTTTCTTTTATTTTTTCTTGGCCCATGCCATGAGTCCATTTTCATTCCTTCTATTTTTCTTTTATTTGAGCCAAAACCCAAACAAAATCTATTACCCAATATCTAATTATTCTTAATTAAATTTAAATTCTAACAAAAAACATATCTAATTCTAACTTACCCAAATCTACATCCTATTTTCAAAATCACAATCTCAACTAATTTTATTTCAAAATAAAATCCTAACTAATCTTTATTCTATTTTAATCCTTATCCTATCAACTAAATCCTAACTATGTAATCTATATCTTAACTACCTAATCACTAACCCTATATCTCTCACTTTATATTTAATCCTATCTAATTCTATCCATCAAATCTAAATCTTAACCAACCCAATCCTCATATATCCTAACTACTAAATTTTATAGTTATCTTTATTAAATAAAAATTCTAACTAGCATAATCTCTCATTATCTCTTAATCCTAACCATCTAATCTTAAATTATCCTAATCCTAACTATATAATCATAACCAATTAATATCTCTTATATAAATATCTAATCCTAAATCAAAACTCTAACCTAATTTCTGACTCCTTTCTTTGCTGGCAGCTCCAAACCGCCATGCGACCTCCTCTTTCTTCTCTAGCGAGAACCTATCGGCAGCTCGCGACACCCTGACATCCTCCGCGGCCTCCACCTCCTCCGCCGTTGAACTCTCCATGGCCGGTCGTGAGTTTCTGCCCCTTGTAACTCTCTTTTTTTCTTCTCTTTATATTTTTAAGTGTAAATTAATGCATGGTGTATAAAATATGTGTGTATTAATATGTGTGCATGTGTTTAATTATTTGTGTATATTATGTATCTGGGTGTACATGTGTGTGTATGTATATGGGTGTATGTTCGTGTGAGTTCATGGGTTGGGTTGCGTGTTGCAGCATTCGGACCCGTTTGGTGAGATCCTGACCCGTTGCAAGAGACTCGGATACGTGTTCGCAGATGACCTGATACACTGGTGAATCAAAGACTGACCTATGAGATGATCCATAGATCCATACCGGTTCGTGCAGTGAAAATCAGACGGCGATTCGGTTCCAAAATCGCATCCTTTCATGTGAGTGTTTGTTCCTATGTCTTTTTCTTATTACTGTTGCCAATAGGTGTTCATATATCTGTTCGTACCATTTTATGTGATCATATGATATATTTTAACAGTATGATTATCCGTATCACTTCATGAGACATAGCGAGTATTTATTTTTATATTATTGTTAATTTTCATTATCTTCTATTTAATTATTATCATATTCTGATATTATTGATGCTTGTTAATTATTATTCATGACATGCTCACTTCGAAGTTACCTATATCAGAGTAGCAGTGTTTGAGACTGGATTGTACCCGATAATTGTCGAGTGGATATTGAGTTACTTGTTCAGTAGTTGATACTTGAACCTATTAATGGATCTAATTGAGATAAAGTTGACTCGAGGTTGGGACAGATTGGACTAGAAGAATAGTAAATCTTAACATGTGTAGTAGATTACTAGACTCGTATTGTCATACTGAGAGAGAGTTAGATAGACTGCAGATAATGGATCAGATGTATATTGATATTTATATACTTATGGATTCGTTGCCTTATCATTGAGGTATGCTTGTTCTATCAGCTCATGTGTAGGTTGTTTACCATTTCGGATTCAGGATTATTTATGGAATACCTTAGACTATGATTGATAGGATCTAGTGATTAACCTAGTTCATGTTTGTAGATGAGTGATATATTTCATATGAAGTATCTATGAGACAATTATTGGTGATTATTTAGATAGCAATCCTTTTTGGATATTGAGGACAGATAGAATAGGATGTTATTTTACTAAAAGACTGATTCTACCTTGATACTTGGGTGTATATATGGACTTAGTTAGATTGGGAGTCAACCTGAGATGTATATTCTTTATGTTGGATATTGTGATTGACCTTGACAGAAGTGAGAATATGTGATGATCTTGACCGATGATCTTATTATTATTCGATAGTGAGTATATGACTAGATGTAGCTGACTGTTTATACGAAACTCTGATATACTGATAAAATAAAGGAGTAGAGTAAACTGATAGGAATTAGATAGCTGGTTATTGATTTATTGAGGTGATAGTTTACCATATCAGATACTTTGACATGGATTGATACTTGATGTTCATGATAATGTATTGGGACTATTAGTTGATGGATCAGTTACTATTGTATCTTAGTGCAGATGGATGAGATATTGGTCAGCTCTAAATGATTATCTATTGAGCAGTATCCAGACTTGTTATTGTATTCATGTTATTGAAAGTTACTGAGAAAATATTGTCAGAACGTAACATATGTATTTTTTTATTGTTCTACCATTTACACGGTAATATTGTCTATATTATTATTGTTACATCATTGATATTGTTAGTACCACCATATCGTCCCAGTAATTGGAAGAATATAGATATTGATTACTCTAAATAATAATGTATATAGACAACTTACACTGAGATTGAAAAAATTGATGGAGGAGACAGTGTCTGTATTTTGAATGGACCTAGGATACAGGTTGCGTAGCCGAGATATGGTTCCACTGCAAGGTTCCTGTGGATGACTGGCATCCCATACTGTTCCATTTTTATTGTTATTGACTACCTAGCGATAGGACCTGGTTTAACGCCAGGTGATTGGGCCGTGGTTCCGAGTATGTATAGAACCCACCTAAAGCATGGATAATGTCTCTTCTATTGATTTCAATAACTTAAGACTTTGATTGACACGTGTGATTGGCATAGTATGAGATGCGTCTATTACAGGTGGTAATTGATATTCGCTGACATAATTGATAACAAAATTGAAATATTATATGATAGTACAGACTGAATATAGATATATACATGTTATAATAGACATCTGATTGTACACTAGACCCTAACATGACTTATTCTTCTCACATGATATATATATAATATATGTAGACTGTGATAGACACCTGACCTGATTTGACATTTGATTTCTGTATTGACTGACTTTATTGCTCTCTAGTCATGTTTCATATGTTATATCTATTTTATTCCAGTACCGTTTATAATTATGTACACACTGTTTATATGCACGAGTACCTTCCTTTTTTGTGCACTCATTAGGTCGCTTCCGACGACCCTAGATTTGCACGTTCAGGTACTGGATGTTTCACGTTATTGATCAGGTGTTCGATTAAGATCGAACATGTTGCGAGGAGCTGGAGTTTTTCTTTATCCACTATGGTATTATTGTCTTTCTTTTCATTCTATTGATTCTGTAGTTTCCCTGATCCTCTAACTTTGCAATCAGTTATTATTTCATTCCTTATTCATATGTTATCATGTATGGATGCTTATATGTGATATTGCAATGATCATGATTCATTTTAGTAGATTTTTATAATTTGTTCGGATTACTCTAGGCTTAACGTGTATAAGTGAGTTATTCTCCTCAAGTACGTCGCCGACTCTCATTGCTACTCCGTTTTTATATATTTTGAGAAGCGAGACGTGACAGAGTTTTCTTGGTATCTGAGCCAGGTTTACTCAAAAATGACCTAGTTCATACTAGTAACTTGAAACAAATGATAGTTATATTGCAATGTACATATACTATCCATACAATAATATTGACTCCACTTGGAATTGACTATCCTCCCTTTGAAAATTCATCTCTTTGATCTTCAATCTCTCTGATTGCATCTCTTCTTCTAGACTAATCTTGGTTCCATCTTGATTCCTATTCTTCTTATCGATTCTATTTCCTGATCTTATCTCTTGAACTGTTACTCCATTTTAAAGCTGGTAGTAGAGATCAGAACATGCAGCGGAAGTGTGGTGGCCCATAATACAGTGAGAAGTGACGTGGAAGATTTATCTTCTCTTTTAATTTATTTTTATCATTCTCTGCTTTATTAAAATTTCGAGGACGAAATTTTTATAAAGTGGGTAGAATGTACTACCTCTATTTTTGAGATACAAGATTTAATAATGAATAATAATATTTTTTATTGCATGTATTTTGTGTTAATTATTATTGTTGTTTTGTATTATTATTATGGATATTACTATTGATAATTATAATTATTGTTATTGTTAATATCTTTGTGTATTATTGTTATTATTCTTATTATTAATATTATTGATATTTATTTTGTGAATTATTCTTAGACAAGCTCACTTCTTGCCCCCTATTTTTCTCTTCCTTTTTCTTTCATTTTCTTATTCTTTATCCTAAGCCCAATCTAAGCCTAAGTATCCAATTTCATATGTTTTACCTTTACCCATTAACCTATATCCATTTCTTATCCTTCTTTTATTTTTTCTTGGCCCATGTCATGAGCCCATTTCCATTCCTTCTATTTTTCTTTTATTTGAGCCAAAATTCAAAACAAAATCTATTACCCAATATCTAATTTTAATTTTATCTCAAATTCAAATCCTTACAAAAATCATATCTAATTCTAACTTACCCAAATCTACATTATTTTCAAAATCACAATCTCAACTAATTCTATTTCAAAATAAAATCCTAACTAATTTTTAATCTATTTTAATCCTAACTTATCAACTAAATCCTAACTATATAATTCTATATCTTAACAACCTAATCACTAACATTATGTCTCTTTATATATTTAATCCTATCTAATCCTATCCATCAAATCTAAATCTTAACTAACACAATCCTCATATATCCTAATTACTAAATTCTATTGTTATCTTAATTAAATAAAATTCTAACTAACCTAATCTCTCATTATCTCCTAATCCTAACCATCAAATCTTAAATTATTCTAATCCTAACTATATAATCATAACCAATTAACATCTCCTATATAAACATCTAATTCTAAACCTAAACTCTAACCTAATTTCCTTCTCCTTCCTTTGCTGGCAACCTCAACCCACCATGCGACCTCCTCTTTCTTCTCTAGCGAGACCCCGTCGGCAGCTCGCGACACCCTGACATTCTCCGTGGCCTCCGCCTCCTCCACCGCTGAACTCTTCATGGCCCGCCGTGAGTCCCTCCCCTTCGTAACTCTTTTTTTCTTCTCTTTATATTCCTAAGTGTAAATTAATGCATGGTGTCTAAAGTAGTGTGTATATTAATATATGTGCATACGTTTAATTATTTGTGTATATTATGTATGTGAGTGTACATGTGTGTGTGTATACGGGTGTCTGTTCGTGTGAATTCATGGGTTGGGTTACGTGTTGCAGCGGTTAGACCCGCCTGGTGAGATCCGGACCCGTTGCAAGAGACTCGGATTCGTGTTCGTAGATGACCCGATACACTAGCGATTCAAAGACCAACCTATGAGATGATCTGGAGATTCATACCGGTTCGTGTAGTGAAGATTAGGCGGCGATTCGGTTTCAAAACCGCGTCATTTCATTTAAGTGTTTATTCCTATGTCTTTTCCTTATTATTGTTGCTAGTAGGTGTTCATATATCTGTTCGTATCATTTCATGTGACCATATAATATATTTTAACAGTATGATTATCTGTATCACTTCATGAGATATAGTGAGTGTTTATTTTTACATTATTGTTAATTATTGTTATCTTCTATTTAATTATTATCATATTATGATATTATTGATGCTTGTTAATTATTGTTCAAGACATGCTCACTTTGATGTTACCTATATCAGAGTAGCAGTGTTTGAGACTGGATTGTACCAGATAATTATCGAGTGGATATTGAGTTAGTTGTTCAGTAGTTAATACTTGAACCTATTAATGGATCTAAGTGAGATAAAGTTAACTCGAGATTGGGACAGATTGGACTAGAAGAATAGTAAATCTTAACATGTGTAGTGGATTACTAGACTTGTATTATCATACCAAAGGAGAGTTAGATAGACTACAGATGGTGGATCAAACGTATATTGATATTTATATACTTATGGATTCGTTGCCTTATCATTGAGGTATGCTTGTTCTATAATTTCATGTGTAAATTGTTTACCATTCGAATTCAGAATTATTTGTGGTATACCTTAGATTATAATCTGACTGGACCTAGTAATTAGCCTAGTTCATGTTTGTAGATGAGTAATATATTTCATGTGAAGTATTTATGAGACTATTGTTGGTGATTATTTATATAGCAATCTTTTTTGGATATTGAGGACAGATAGAATATGATGTTATTTTACTACAAGACTGATTCTACCTTGATACTTGGATGTATGTATGGACTTAGTTAATTGGGAGTCGACCTGAGATGTATATTCTTTACGTTGGATATTGTGATTGACCTCGAAAAAAGTGAAAATATGTGATCTTGATCGATGATCTTACTGTTATTCGATAGTGAGTATATGATTAGATGTAGCTGACTATTTATACGAGACTCTGATATACTGGTGACTAAAAGATGGATATACTGATAATATAAAGGATTAGAGTAAACCGACAAGAATGAGATAGATATTTATTGATTTATTGAGGTGATGGTTTACCATATGAGATACTTTGATGAATTGATACTTGATGTTCATGATGATTATATTGGGACTATTGGTTGATGGATTAGTTACTATTGTAACTTAGTTCAAATGGATGAGATAATGATCAGTTCTAGATGTCATTATCTATTAAGCATATCCGAGCTTGTTATTGTATTCATGTTATTGAAAGTTACTGGAAAAATATTGTCAAACCGTAACACATGTATTGTTCTATTATTCTACCGTGTACACGGTAATATTGTCTACATTATTATTGTTATATCATTGATATTGTTAGTGTCACCATATCGTCCCAGTAATTGAAATAATATGGATGTTGATTGCTCTAAATAATAATGTAAATAGACAACTTACATTGGGATTGAGAAAATTGATGGAGGAGACAGTGTCTGTATTTTGGGTAGGCCTGGGATACAGGTTGAGCAGCCAAAATATAGTTTCACTGTAAGATTCCGGGGATGACTAGCATCCCGTATTGTTCTATTATTATTGTTATTGACTACCTAGCGGTAGGATGTGGTTCAGCGCCAGGTGTTTGGGACGTGGTTTCGAGTATGTATGGAACCCACTTAAAACATGGACAATGTCTCTTCTATTGTTTCAATAACTTAGGACTTCAGTTGACACGTGTGATAGGCGTAGTATAGGATGCGTCTATTACAGACGGCAATTGGTGTTCGTTGACATAATTGATAACAAAACTGAAATATTATATTGATATTACAGACTGAACATAGATATATACATGTTATAATAGACACCTGATTACACACTGGACCCTAGCATGACTTAGTCTTCCCACATGATATATATATATAGACTGTGATAGACATCTGACCTGATTTGACATTTGATTTCTGTATTATTTGTCTTATTCCAGTACTGTTTATCATTATTTACACACTGTTTAAATGCACGAGCACCTTTCTTTTTCTTACACACTCATTAGGTCGCTTCCTGACAACCCTAGATTTACACATCTAGGTACTGAATGTTTCATGTTATTGATCAGGTGTCCGATTGAGACCGGACATGTTGCGAGGAGCTGGAGTTTTCCTTTATCCACTCTGGTATTATTGTCTTTCTTTTCATTCTTATTGATTCTGTAGTTTCTCTGATCCTCTATACTTTGCAATCAGTTATTATTCCATTCCTTATTCATATGTTATCATGTGTAGATACTTATACGTGATATTGCAGTGATCATGATTCACTTTAGTAGATTTTTATAGTTTGTTCGGATTATTTTAGTCTTAAGCGTGTATACGAGGGGTATTCTCCTTACAGATATACATCGCCGACTCTCCTCGCGACTCCGTTTTCACGTATTTTGAGAAGCGGAGCGTGACAAATGATCAAGCTTTTGAAAACATAATTCGAGAATCTCTAATTGATCAAAACTTTAAAATCTATTTGAAGACAAACCCATATGTTTGGATGAATCATTTAGGGATGCTTTAGTTAGTTACACACCTCCAAAAAAAAATTGTTGATCTAAGTTTTGAGGTGATGTTTGAGGATGAGCTTAAATTCATAGGCAATCTTATTATGACCACTCTAATTATGTTGTGTGATAATGATAAATTTATGAGAAAAATGTGTGAGAAGAAGAGAAGGAAGAGATAGAAGAAAGTGATGAATAAGTTGGAGAGGATGAAATTAAAGATGACAAAAAGATTAACATCTTCATTTATCCTTGAAGAGAACCCATTAGAATGAAGGAAAGCGAGCTCGAGGGAATAGACCTAGAAAGATTTAGGTGTGCGAGAGACGTGGGATTGTACATATGTACATATTTGTTTTTATTTTTTTAGTTTTGAGTCTTTTTATTTCTCTTTTAGTTACTTAAGTCAGTTTAGTGAGTCTTTGTAACGCCCCGATCCCGTAGGTACGGGGACGTTATGGCGACGTACATACGCGAGGTGGAAACAACCTCACGCGTACGTTAAGCCTCAGTACAATAAATAACCTCCATCAATACCTGAGTTCCAGCATGAAATAAGTACAAGAATACCTGCAGGAAGAGGTAAGTGATCATAACAGGTAGGAAAACAGGAATAAATATGATAACAGGAACAAAAGACAAAGATACCTATGAAGGGTCTCGATGATGAGTCTCCTATGTGAATCCAAGGCGCTATCTGCTAACACGGTTACTCGGATCTCCAATCTGGGCACGCAAACCTAGGGTCGTCAGAAAGCGACCTAGTGAGTGGTAAAATGAAGGAGGCAGTAATACATACGATAGTAATACAAGCACGATAATAATAATATATAATACATGTTATTGTACTAGTGATACCATATAATAAGTATATAAGAAGCAGTCGAAATATATAATCATGTCAATCTTTGAATACCATTATTGCCTAACATGTTATCATCGGGTCAAGTCTTTAGTCGTATCCAGTTTAGATAGTAAATAAGGTTGTCTAGTGGTGACGTGATAGAAGTGAACATGCAGATGGGCATATGCAAGATAACCGTAATGCGGTGTTGTGCATAGACAGTAATGATGTCTGCAAGGTATACAGAAAACAGAGTATATGCTATACAGTATACTTGTACATGAGTTGTATATGCAGACACAGAAAACAGAAGATATGCAATGCAGTGTATACATGTAGAGGAGTAGTAGGCCGCCACAGAATGTGTAACATGTAGGTAAAGTAACAAAGTATACATGTAACATGATAGCGGATCAATGATCAGGAATAGTAACAAGTACAACTAAACAATAGGATACATGTCTCAGGCAAGTCATGATATTTATCCAATAGTAGCAATCAGTACCACCTGATATTTTAATCAATCTCTTCCAGTGTCCCATACCACTGGCAGTTCATACTGGAGCCCGCACTCCAGTCGAACCCATCCGGACATGGCCTACGGGTACCATTATCCAAACGAGAGAGTGACCAAATAACAAGTGTTCCCGGCGTCACTATTGTGTATACTGTTTTATTATGTTAATTGGCAACCCATAGTCGAGGAGTTCTTATCGGGTAAGTGTATCCCGTGCATACGCAGGATCACGGCCTTTATCAAACCCCTAGCTGCTAAGACCAGAGCCCTCCGCTAAGAGGGAACAATAATCAAGTAACAAGAGCTCATGGAGCAATTGGTAGGTAGCACTACCATCCCCTGCAGTGGGAGAACAATATGGATCCAGTACATCACCCGATAAGATCTAATCAACCATCGAGTCTCACCCATACCCCAGTTAAATTTATGATCTGATACGTCAAGTATACAATGTAACAAGAACAAGTACTGTACATGATACGGGTAACATGATAACTGGACCAGAGCTCTGTTGATAGCATAGAACAATATAACGAGAAACGGGAACAATATAACAGGAACAATATAATGGAAAACGGGAACAATATAATACGGGAACAATATAACGGGAACAATAGATGTGGGATTCCACACATCGCATATCAACACCTCTCATGTCCAGTATCGGGAATATCCGTATCAGTAACAGGAAACAATCATATAACATGACTACGGTACCATGGAACAATAATACATGTAGTATGAACGGGAATCCATATGACAAGAATAAAGAAACCATACATGCATGTGTAACAGTGATATGCTGAGAATCCATATAACGATGATAACAACCAAGAATATGACATGCGGTAGTCCGTGCAATGGTATATCTGTGTACTAATGAAACATCTATGTGTAGCAATAATCCGTGTAATATCTCTGTGATAGTACATGTAATAACAGTGATCAGTGTATCATATAATACCATGTCCAGTGTCCGTGTAATGATGATCCCGGTGCATGCAATACCGGTGTCCTGCAGTCATATCTCGTGACAGTGTAGTGTGATCTGATACCGTGGCTCAGTATCTATGTGACGATAGTTATCTAACTGTGATACAAGATATGAACATGAAATAATAGTGTCCAAACATATGGTGAAATAGGGGCCCGAGTATCAGTGGTTGTGCAGGTATGATGACTGTATCCGAGTTGTCTATGTCAGTACCTCTTGTTACTACAATTGCCTCCCTATATTTCTATTACATCAGGGAATACCTAACCATATTACAGGAATCACCTATTACAATGAGTGTCCAACACGTACCAGTGAATAATTAATTATTACTGTCTTTTATCCATAATCAAGATATATCAATCAATGTCACTAAACAATAAAAAATAATTTATAAAAGAAAAACACTCACAAACTAGCCATAGGAAGGTAGCTCTCTTTCCCACGATCGCAATGGATCCAGAATCGTCCCAATCGGAGTCCGGATGCTCCCGATATCGCCCGAATACTAAATCATAACAAATAGGGTTAAATATGTAAATAAAATATTAAATGCAAATACTGAAATGTATAGGGGGGTTTTCTACAAATATACCTTTATTGGGTTTCGGATGCGAGTTTGGCTCATAACGGGTCGGGTCCAGATCCACAACCCAAACCCGTTTAACTTAAATTAATGGGTATCGGGTTATTGGGTTAACGGGTCGGGTTTAAACCTAATCCCCTCCCCAATATTGTTATTGGGTTCGGGTTATACCCGAACCCAATACAACAGCAGCAGCAGCTCTTGCTGCTGCTGCTGTGAGCAGGCCGGCCAGCCCTGCTGGCCGGCAGCAGGAGGGCCCCGCCGGCGGCGCGGCCGTCAGGCCGGGGGGAAAAAAGAGAGAGGGTAAGGGAGAGAGAAAGAGAAGAGAGGGAGAAAGGAAAAGCAGAGAAAAGAAAGGGAAAGAAAAGAAGAAGAAGAAGAAGAGGAGGAAGAAGGAGAGGGGGCGCGGCCTGCGGGGTTGCGGCCGGCGCCGGCGCCGGCGCCGGCCGGGGACGCGCGCCACCGGCGGCAGCGCCCGGGCTGGGGCGCGGTGGCCGGAGGGGTGGCGCCGGGCTGGGGGCATGGGTCAGCCGCCCCTTTTTGGGTCGCCCAGAGAGAGAGAGGTTAGGGAGAGAGAGGGTTTGGAGAGAGAGAGAAAGTGTAAGAGAGATAGAGAGAGAAAGAGAGTGAGGAGAGAGAGAGAGAGATTTAGAGAGAGGGAATGGCGGTGGGAGATGGGTAAGTCGGTGGGGGGGACTTCGCTGGAAGAAACCAGAGAAGAGAAGAGAAAGGAAAAGAAAAGAAAAAGAAAAGAATTTTAAAATAATAATTTAATAATATTTGAATATGGTCAAAAATTGACTAGCTCTGAATGATGCCCAAAAATTATAGAAAATCCTAAAAAATCTAAAATATTAGAAAATGATTTTTAAAACTGAAATCAGCTCAATCGGACTACCACGGAGATCAAATCAATTTTGTACGTCATATCGCGTACCGATACGGTGATACGTACACGGGAAGCAGGGGGTTACAGTCTTTTATTTCTCTTTCTCTAATATATGTGCCGAGTTTATTACAAGTGATACAGGATGAGCAAGAAGGCATCCATCACACACAGGGCACATTTTTGTAACTTTAGCAGCTGAGTTTTCTAGCACACTGTGAGTATTTCTAATTCTAACATTCTGTTCACATTTCTATATCTTTTGTATACTTGGATTGCGTGATAATCATGATTGTATGCATATTTTAGATGTGTAAATTACATGTTAGCTTCTTTTTATCTCTGTATTCATTTGTGTGCATGAGGACATGGCACAGTTTAAGTGTGTGGGAAGATTCACATATTTCTTTTCTTTTGGAGTCTTTTTGGTTTTGTTTTGCTTTTTGGTATTTTTTTTCTTTTAGGAATCTTTTTGGTTTTGTTTTGCTTTTTGGGTTTTTGTTTCTTTTCTTTCTTTATCTTTAGTTTCTTTTAGGAATCTTCAAAAAAAATTGAAAAAAAAAGAGTTGAAAATTTTCTACAAATGGTTAGCTAGTATGTGAGTGATTTAATATTCATGAGTAGATTTTAAAGGTAAGGTCAAGATGAAAGAGTCATAAAGTTTTAAAATAAAAATTAAAAATCTAGAATGGACATATCATCTAAACTTAGTTTGAGTGATTATGTACCCAACAACACTTACACTATTAGTTCATATACTTGGGATGTTAATGACAACTGGAAGATTTTTAAAAAATTATATTATTAAAAAAAATATATATATATATATATATATATATATATATATATATATATATATATATATTTATAAATTAAGTCTTGTTTTGTGGTCTAGTTGCTTGAGTAATTGAGTCCGTAGGAGTATATTTACACTTATTGCCCTAAGACCATCTGATTTGGGTCCATTGGCTCAAAGCTCACTACATGGGTAGCTGAGAAAGCCTAATAGGATAAGACACCATAAAAATAATAATTTTAATTATCAATTAGCTAGGTGCCTTGGCCTCAAGAAGCCTCGGTATCTACGCAAAAGATAGTTAAAAGAGTTAAAAAAAGAAAAGAAAAGAAAAGAAAAGAAAAAAATAATATTCTCAAGCTTAAGAACTACATCGCGATCACATGGTGCATAGGATCTGAAACTTAGGTAGGTGCTGTAAAGTTTTGGATTTAAAACTTTATTTTATAACCAATATGATTTCTTGAATTGAGGTTTTACTTGAAAATGAAACTCATGAAAATTTATGATCTTGCTAACTAGTTAACTTGAGAAAAAAATAATTTTTTTCTTTTTTGATGCAGTTATCCTAATTTTAGTTTTATTTATCTCTTAATCTCATTCTTTTATGGGTTTTGTGAGTGTAATCCACTAAAAACCCTCACGAGACAAAACTCGTCCTCTAGGGATAACGTAGGGGTTCAACGGCTTGTTGCACATGCTAAGTGCATCTGTGATTCTTACGAAAGTGAGTTAGGATAATATTATTTTTCTATTTGTTTATTTTAGTTTTTCTTTTTATTAGTTTTGCTCAAGGACAAGCAAAAGATAAGTGTGAGGGTATTTGATGAGCAAAATTTTAACCACATCTTCATACTCCAATTTATTTATTATTTGTATATAAATAAGGCTACTTGGGTATATTTAATTGTATTTTGCAGGGAACTAGTAAAAGAAAGTGAAAGAGAAATCCAGATACTTTCAGCAATTAAATCACGCAATTGTAAAGATTAAGGGTTATCTTCCGAGCATGTTGTTATATTTTAGTCATAATTCTGGTTACAAGACTTCAAAAAAGGTCATCCAGGTGTCTACGGAAAGATAATTCGAAGATTTATAACTTTGATGTTGAGAGTTTTTGCTTATTCAACTGTTTGGTTGTCCGTATTGGCCATTTACAGAATCAGCCTGAGTTAAAACTGATTTATTATGTAATAAGTATTTTTTGTAAACATTTCTTATTATATAA
The DNA here is from genome assembly GCA_038442645.1 of Agave tequilana. Taxonomy (NCBI): domain Eukaryota; kingdom Viridiplantae; phylum Streptophyta; class Magnoliopsida; order Asparagales; family Asparagaceae; genus Agave; species Agave tequilana. Next base: position 135,614 of record JAVJIF010007690.1, read on the forward strand.
GGAGAGCAGTGGTTGCCATTTAGGAAGGGCTGTCATCTAGGGTTTTGTTTTTTTAGGGTTTTATTTTATGTATTTTTTCTTTGGCTTTTTTCATGGTGGCGGCTGCATCTCTTTTCATTGATTTTTTTTTTTTTTTTAGAGAATAATTTGTGTTCATTGTGCTTGGTCATTGTGACACTGTACCTTGTTTTTTTTGTTTGGCTAATTTGTGGCCTGATCTACATTGATTCTTGCTACAAAAATTTTCTTTTAATTAAAATTTTATTTTTTTAGCCACCTTGATCCCCTTCAATTATTGCATGATTACTGTTTAATCTTTGTGAGATCCTTTGGGTTTTCTGGTTCTTGATTTTCATACAAGAGGCTGTCGTAATTGGTTGGGTCCACACGCCCACGGCCTATGGCCATGATAATTGTCATGCTCCCATAGCAACATAAGAAGGAAAGGTGACTTGGTGCATGTGGGGTCCACAAAAGTATATGGCGGCTATCCATTCACAGGTAAGAGTTACTTGTTTACTTAATTAGTGTTAGTTTAATTTAATTAATTTAACTAATGATTAGTTTAACTATAAGTAGCTAATTTTATCTCAGGTATTTAGGAGAGATGAATCTAGGCTAGATTTTTGTGTGGTCAATTTATAATCTCCTATTTGGAGCTGTTTGGACTCACCGACTGACCTATCACTTTTAGGAGATTATTTCTAAAACGACTAGGTATTTGACAGGTTATGTGTCTGAGATTCATGGTCCTTACTTAAAATTTTACTGCTTTTTTTTACATTTAATTTAAGTTGTCAAATTTATTTACCTTTGATGGGTCATGTAATTGAACAATACCTTGTTCTTAGATTTAGTGTTCAAACTTAGTTTGCCTGTTAGCAGTAGAGATGTGGTGAGTAACAGCAGACCAGATAGAGACCAAGATTGACTGCTTGATTCTAGTTTAGGGGATTCAACCCTAAATGCTTGACTTGACTTTTTCTAAATTAATTCTTACTTTAAAAATCTAAACTCACAAAACTAATTGCATAATTCGCCTAGAGTATCAAAACTAAAAGAACCATATGTCTCTGTGCATCGACCCTCAAGTGCAACATCGAATGACTGTGCACTTGAGGTATTTAAAATAGGAGAGATAGAATCTCCCCATCAAAGTTATTAGTCGACTAGTCTGTAGGGCCAAGTCGACAAGTCGACTGGTCAGATGCACGAATATGTTTTTGTTTCAGATTTTGTCCAAACAGATTTCCCTTTTGGTTGGAGTACAAATAGGAATCAGTTCTATTCAATGAAGGTTTGTTTCTAAAGTCTGAAAGGTTTAGAATTCTTTTAGATCAAGAAAAGTTCTTCATGCATCCGACGATCAAGATCATCTCATAGTCTGAATAGCATTTGTGTAAAGTCCTATAAATAAAGGTTATAACCTAGCACTGAAATCAAGGAGAAAAAGCATAAATGCAAGGAAAAAAGCCAAGAAAGAGATAGGAAGGTGACGGTGCATAGAGAGAATATATACTTCTGTAATCTAAGTGTAGATTCAAGGAGAAGGTGAATACTTTTATGAGATCAAAAGGAAGATTAGATATCTGTTGTACCAAGTTTATTAATAAAAATCTTTTAAGCTCTTTCCCCGTTGACGTAGGTCAAGTTTAGGCTAAATCACGTTAAATCATCGTGTTATTGTTATTCATATATTCTTTTGTCTTTGTATTTCTAGTTTGCTCTACAATAGTTTCTTTTTGCAAGCACTGATGATATCACCAAGATCTCCGCTGCGCAAAACACGTTTCTCATCCCGACTTAACATCCCTGTGTTTTTTACATTGTTTACAAGGACAATTTATTAATCTTAACTCTGAAAGATATTGATTGGAATCGATGAAATCTATAAATACATCAACTCCATTTTAAACCGATCATCAGACCTTATCTCAATTGGAGGTATATTCATGAAAGTTTTGTCTGGGACCTTTTTCATCTGTTATATTTAGTATTTTTGACATGATACGAATAACCATCCAAACATCTACCACAAATAAATTAAATTTTGTAACTAAACCAATCTGTTTTTATAGCAATATGACAAGTAGTAGTATTTTTGGTTAAGACACACTTGAAAATTAGAAATAGTAAAAAAATTATTCTAATCTTAAGAAAATTTAGAATAATAAGAGATCATACCTTGAGAGAAAAGAAATCGACTCGCTTAATATGATAACAATATGAAACAGTCACTTGAGACAAACAGTTCATCAGTCATCACATAAAATCTATCAATATAAAATACTATAAAATGAAAATACTAATAAAACTATTAAACCCTAAATCTTTCATCATAGCAAACCCTAATTTATCACAACTCGAAAAAGTTACTAGTAAACCCAAAAATTATGAACCAATATAACTACACGAAGATACTAACAAAACTCTTAAATCTTAAAGCATGTCATTATAATCACAAGTAAACAGAATAATAAACCTTAAGTTTTTTTTGAGAGAGAAATAATCAAAGAGAGAGATCACCTATCGACGAGGGATAGAGAAAGATAGACGCGATGAAGGAGCGAGAAGGATGTGGCGACGGAAGGGGAAGGGACGCGGGGAGGAGAAAGACGTGATGCGGAGGAGAGGGACGCGGCGAGGGGAGGGAGAGAGACGCAACGAGGGAGAGAAAGAGAGAAAAAGTGAGAGTGAGAGAGAGAGGCGCTTCGGTTAAATCAAATTGTTTTTCAGCCGCGTGAAACTAAAATAAAGAGCACTTTCCAATTTTTTAGTATATTTTTTTCTGTTTTTTTTCCCATAACCTAATACAATCTTGACCATTAATCTAGTTTATCAAGAAAGATTTTGGGTTTATCAAGAATACTTCAAGTTTTGTCAGGATATTATATTCCTAACAGAACATTGCCAACTAAAATATTCCATCTGGATTACAATATATTCCCGACTAAACTCTTTTAGTCAATACTAATTTGTCAGGAACACTCAAAATTCTACTCAGGCTTGTGTGTCCTCTGAATGGCTATTGAATATCTCTCCCATCAGTGTCTGGTCTAGGGTCCGTCTTGCCATCTCCCTCGCTCTGACTGAAAGGAGGTTGAACCGGTGAGAGATGAAAGTAGAGCAAACATGAAAAGTTTGAACGGATAATCTAGCTGAGACATTAAAAATTATATTATTATGTTCCTTCCAAATCCCTAAAAGGTAGCTGTTGTCGATAAATCTCATAGAATCATATACTGTTTATTGATAGAAATACATCTCCAAGAGGACCAAAGAAGGTCGTAGTTTGTGGTAGCTGTGGGAGATGCAATTGCAAGCATAGCCGCACTCGGTCCCAAATATGGACGCTAGAAGGGCATCGAAGAAAAAGATCATTGATAGTTTCCTCATCTGCCGCACACAAAACACAAACGCTTGGTCGATGCCAGCTCATTTTCATATGGTTCTCCCATATAAGGATTTCTCTATTAGTGACTATTCAAAGGAAGGCTCTAATCTTAAGTGGCATTTTAATGTTTCAGATGACCTTAGCAAGCGGGAACCACAGCTCCGTCATTTAGCCTGTAGTAGGCATTCCTAACTGAAAAACCCTGTTTAGGATCTCATTCGCATGTAGGACTGTCTCTGATCCCCTCTTTATGTAAAGAGTGACCAAGAAGAAGTTGTAGCAAATCTTCCCTTTTATGATAATGTACCTCCTAACACAAGTACGACACCTTAATATTCTAATCAGTGTGACAACACCGGTCCTGTTGAGGATCTTGAGCTATTGAAAAAAGTTCTGGGAATAACAGCCTTAATGGAACAAACACCACTTGTCAATCTAGAATCTAGCATCCCTCCCGTTCTTTACATCCATCGCAACTCCCAAGAAGAAGATGTCCTTGATGGATTTCATTCCTTTCAAAAAAGAGATGATGATCCCTCATTAATACACATGTCCGAACACCATCCCATAAGAGGGTGATAGTTGTGGGATTCAATTGACACCCATTACGACCTGGTTCATCGAATAATTTTCACCATCATTTGAGAAGCAAGGCTGTGTTAAAGTCCTTAAGGTTGATGATCTCTAAACCCCCTCAAACTCCTTACTCTTGCACACCATTTTCAATTCACCAGGAAAAAGCCCTTCCCTTCTTTGTAAGCCTCGTTTCATTAGAACTTTCTCCTCAAAGAATCAATCTCTTTTTTCACCCATCTTGATAGCAGGAAGAAAGATAGGAAGTAGTCGGGATGGCAGAGAGGAATGTGTTAATCATGTGATCCTCCCTCCTAGAAAGAGCAACTTCTCTTTCCCGCCTGCCAATCTTTTCTACGCCCTCTCAATAAGTGGTCTCCATAGTGGCTTCTTAAGGTTGACTAAAATAAGTGGCAAGCCTAGGTAGGTGATAGGTAGTCTTTGAACATGACAGTTAAACACTAGGGAAAGAAGGAAGTTGTTGGCCGAAGTATCCCCCAAGAAGATATGAAAGCTTTTGTGATACTTGATTTTAAGTCCCGGCCACTTCTCGTAGTAGAACAAAATCCATTTAAGAACCATAACCTGTGATAGACATTCCCTCCCAAAATTTAAATTGTTATCCACATAGTGTAGGTTGATCCCAAACCCTTTATGAGACTCTCCTCCTGGCACTTGACAATCATGTGGTAAAGTCCATTAGCAATGAGGACGAAGATCAGTGGGGAAAGAGAGTCACCCTGACGTAGGCCTCGTTTATAGGAAATCTCTCAGCCTTGGATGCTGTTTACCAGCACTGTCACTTTTGTCGATCGCAACCAAAGTCTAATCCATAAGATCCATGTTGATGTGAATCCCCAAGAGTGCAAGGTTTCGAAGGTGCATTTTCATCCTACCGTGTCGTAAGCCTTTTCAAAATCTAATTTCAACATAAACCCTGAAATTTTGTTCCGCTTGGTGAATTGTATAACTTCCTAAGCAGAAGTTACAGAGTCTACAATACTTCTACCTTTCAGGAACCCTGATTGGTGGTCGTCTATAAAATCTCCCAGAACATCTCTCAGTGTGTTTGCTAATACCTTTGAGATAATCTTCACCGAAGCATTTAGCACGCAAATAGGCCTGAAGTCTCTCACTTCTTTTGTCTCGCCTTTTTTTTTGGTATTAGCACAACTTGTGCATAGTTTAATCTATCCAGTTGAAAAGTACCCCCATGTAAGCCTTCCAAAAGTCTGATGACTTCCTGCTTCACAATGTCCCAAAAGTGCCGAAGAAAACTGGAAAGCCATCCAGACCTGGTGCTTTATCTGCCCCCAGCTCCTAGAACGTCGCTTTGATTTCCTCTTAAAGAGTTTGGTAGTATCCATAAGTTTTTCAGCCAACCCTCTCTGTACAGAAAAGAGACTGTTTGTGCTTGACTGGTTTCATTTTCTTTCAATAATATGGTTAATTGATTCGCAAAATCCTTGATAGGATTTCACCAATACAAATAGATAGTTTCATGAACGGATACATACATAACAATCACTGGTCATTCTTACTGAATTTCTTCTACAAAAGACTGTATGATACATGTATGACAATATAGATCATTGACACAGTTCATTGGGAAAGAATATGACATGAATATAACAATGAGGGCTGTTGAGAATAGTCCCACATCGATTGTTTGACGTTTTTTGGAGAGAGACTTTCCCTGAGTAACAGGGTGAAAAAGAATTAACATACACGCACACAGATATATGACTAACAATAATAGTAGTGAAATTTCTTAATCATAATTTTGATTGATACTAATTAACACCAGTGTAGATTCTCTGCTTCGGTACTTTTGTGAAGGCTGGCATCAGGTTATCAGTTTTAAATTACTGGTACTACTGGTTGTTTCTAACTTTGCTTTCCGAGTGAAGCTTCATTTTTTTCATGCAAACAAAAGCCTTGTTTGTATGAACCCTTTCCACTTTGCATGGATTTTGCTGTTAATAGGTGAGCTTTTACAATAATTGTAAAATGCATGTAGACGACATTGTATCACTCTTATGGACAGAAGCATGCAAGATTACAGCAAATAACTCAGTCAGTTCTGAAATATATTTCTTTTGTTGAGCATGTATCATACTAACTTGTGAAGATGTGGGTTGAAAGTATATGGTTGATTAAATGTTTTGCCTATTCTATGTTAGAGCGGACGTATTCAGAGCCAAGTAAATGGATGCGAGGCAAAGGACGAGTCACCATACAATTTGGCTGTTGCTACAATTATGTCACAGTATTTTTCTTTTCCTTTTCATGACACAGATCTCGCCACACATTCTGTCTTCCATATTTTTATTTTAACTGTACTCACTAAATTTATCATCTCATATCCACGGGCATTATTCGTGATGAGGAAGTCGACCCTATTCTTCCCCTCCTGAAGTCTATGATTAAGAGGATGGTTGCTTGCGCGTACTACCTCCAATAGTTGTATCATCAATATCTATGATAAACATGATTGCATTCCTCCTCGCATCGATCATCATGACTTTGTCCGGCCTCCTGCACGGCATCTTTTCTAACAGAGTGCAACATATTATTCGGTTCCGAGCTCAAGGTACTTGGCCCAGGAGATTTTTCAGGGTCTGCTGCAATTCCTCTGCCTGTGGGGGTAAGTACAAGCTCTGCTCAAGTTTCTAACATGTTTGCTTGTATTTGGACCCTGTTCTTCAATGAATTTGATGTGAACATATCTTATAAACTATCCATGTAAATAACAAAAGCATACATCATAATTATACAATAAATATGTTTAGCTTTAAGCAGATCTGCGTTACTGAATTTGAACAAATAACATTATGTAAAACATGTTGACATGATTGCATTTTTATTCCGTGTTGCGACCCAACTTTGAGAAGCAAAATAGAAATGCCACCAGAGAAAAGTTTCTTACTTGATTTGCATAACTTTTGTTTGATTACTATGCAAAGCCTTGCAACTCAAGGTTTCTGTGGGACTCTACTGTATGTCATGTTATAACTAGGTAACAATCTGCATGATTGCTTTCATGATTTCCATTTGCACAAATTTATGATACCTGAATCGTTTTCATTTAAAAGAATCAGTCGGCAGCAAGTGGAGGAGAGAAACCTGTCAGCCCGTTCCAATTCGAACGAGATGATTTCCCTTCACTGGGTTCTAGTATAGAGAGTCGTCTTCAGGTTTCGCCTTTGCGGCAGCAGCAGTCCCAACAGAGGACTCCCCCATCGCAAGCTCAACAAGCTAGTTCTCAACCTAGGGAGTTGGAACTCGGGAGATCACAGAAGCAAAACTAGTTCTGCTCCTATGAGGGAGAAGTCAGAAGATGAGACTTTGAGCGAAAAGAATCAGTCTGCAGCAGCACGCGGAGAGAAACCTGGTAGCCCGTTCCGGTTCGACCAAGGCAATTTTCCTTCATTGGTTTCTAGCGCTTTCAGTAAACCCATGAGAAAGCCGGGCAGATCATTGAGACAGTGAACTGCTTGCTGAAACAGAGGCAAATTTGTGATTTTTTTTTTTTTAAATTGGCATGTTGTATATGTTGGATTTTTTGAATTAAAATAAAAGAAAAAGCTTTCATTTAAGATTTTGTTTTACTAAGTCAACTTTGACCAAGTCTTAGAATCTAAATCGGTTGAGAAAATATCTCAACTGTTTGAATTTTCTGTTGGAGTGGTTACAACAACTTGGATTCTAAAGTCTATAAATAGACCCTCACTCCAATAGCTACAGACACAACTCATTTTCTCTTTTCTCATTTTAAAAGAAAACCTGAAGACTACTCTTTGTGAGAATGGCTTCAGTGTTTAAAAGAATTTTCATCTTTATTTTTCTGGGCAACTTCTTCATTTGAGCAGAGGCTCTGCCCACCGTCCTGGGCTGAGTGCTGGTGAATCCGGGGATCCTTTACCACTAGGGGACAAGGTCGATTCAACGTCTAGACAAGGAGACAGACTTTTGATCCTTTAGGGCAGCGACATAGCGACTGCTTTCCCCAGGCCAGGTTCTTTTGTTTTATTTTAATATAATTGTTATTATATGTTAGAATAATTTGTTGTTTTATCTTAATTTAATTTTTAAAGATATTGCATGTTTTAGAAAATAGTATAGAATTCCCAACAATCTAAAGGATCAAAATGAGTGATGGTTAGATGAATATTTTAACATGATTGCGGTTCTATATTTCCTATAATTAGATTTGGTTTATGATTTTGGTTGACTTAATTCCTTTTTACATTATGTTTCTCTTTTGGGAACAATTACGAGATATAGTGTAAAAGAGGAAAGGTTTCATGGGTGTACATCTTCATGATAGAAATGTCCGGGCTATATGTTGTATGATTAGGTTCTTTGTACATGCTCATGTTTTCTATTTCTGTATAGTACATATTCTGTATGGTATATGATCTGAATAATTGCATATCAAGTTTGTCTTGAGTTCTGATAACAGGCTGAAATATTTGATAAATCTTTCATATTAAAATCAAACATACATTAATATTTTTTATGCATGATTGAATGATGTTTAGCTTATTGAATTTGGTTCAGTTAATTTGTCTACTTAGCACTTGTCAGTTTCATTGTCTGTTATTGCAAAATTAGCATTTTCGCTCCCTTCATTTTCTTTATGTGCACCTGCTAAAATCATCAAAAATGCCTAATAGATGCTTGCCGCGTAAGGTGACTTATCATAGAATTTTACTAAGTTTTCTTTAAATATAACTAGTAGTATTGGCCATTTAAAACTGAATTATTAGTCTTTATGTATTCTATTTCTCATTTTTAGTATCTTTTTCTTTGAAGAAAATAAAGCGGTGCCAACTGCTTTGATGGGTTAATTTTTGTGATGTTGGTTCGTAGAAGATAGAAATACTATAACATTGTTCTTTGCATAAAAGTTATGTTGCAAAACCTAATTTGCTTTACTTTTATGAATTTGTTATGGACTTTTGTCAATCTCATTGCTTCTTTTATGACAAGTAAACTATTCCTCTTTTTCATCGGTTATGACTACAACCTTGTCAAAAGCAAAATATATGACTTTTGGTACATGTGCATTTACTATGAAATTTTATCTTCGTAGATGATTCAAGATTCACCTCCAATAACAACAACAAACCCGTCATCCCAAATATTTGGATGATTCAAGAATGTTCTGTTGTATAACATATTTGATATTCTTGGTGTTTTAATTGGATTTCCTTGATCATGTCTATCCATAGCTTATATCAAATCTCAAGAGAAAATAGTTTTGTTTGACTTTGCTTTGATTTGAGAAAGATAATTCCCTGTAGCAATTAATCTTCTAACTTTCTAGACCCTTTCTTAGTGTAGGACAACTTTGGGGATTGCTACTTGATTGCATAGTTTAACCTACATAACAAATAAGGTTTTGTTTCCACACATATGATCTCACCTTCTAGGTTTTATGACATGTCTGTCCCTTTCTTGCCAAAACATTCCTTGGTCGAAAATTCGGTGCCAAATTGAATGGGTTAATGTCAAGTTGATATTGATCATGAATTTTCACCAAATAGTTAGTGAAGGTGTTCTTAATATAAAACTGTACCTTCCTAGACTATCCCATTTTGATTTGGGGAAGGTAATGAGGGATGTTTCTTGCCGGTATTATTGAGTAATCTGTTCTTTGTTCTCTGTTGGCGTCTCAGATATTAATGCATTATCTTCTGACATTTAGTTAATTAACTCCTGTGACAGATGTCTAGTATAACTTACTACTTGTAAATCTATATAGATGATTTTGAAAAGCTCAACCAATTTAGATTCTATTTGAATTTTCCCTTGCTATCTCAGTTTGTAAATAAAATGAACAAATCCATATACATTTACAGCAAACACCCTTCCTTATTTAAAAATTTTTATATGTGCACTACATGTAGACTTGCATGTTTTATCTTCAGTTTACTGAATGAATAAATTCTGATAATTTATTTATTTGTTGCTTTATGTATTAGATAAAGACACATTGAACACTTCATCTAAGGAGTTGTCAACTTTTCATATATATATACATGTTAATTTTGTATTTAAATTGCATGTTATAATTAGTTCGAGTTCCTTTTAAAATATCTTGCTACTCTTTTATTGAATTCTAACTTACTCTGCTATATATCCAACTAAATTATATTTGTTTATAAATTGAAACTAAGTAAGAGCCCCTACATTCTTTTTATTTTGCATATCCTAATTTAAAATCTACCAACATAAACCTGTATTCTGACATTTTAATATTATGAATATAGAAAACCTGGTAGAAATCTTTCTATCATTTTTGATAAATTTAGAGTACAACAATAATATTTGTATACTCTTAATGTAGCTGAAATAGGCACATGATAATGAGTATCTTTAGATCAATAGGATAATAAAATCAAAGGGTAAATCATTTTCTCAAAATTTCATATAATTGGTGTCTAACAAAGGAAGGGTACTCAACGTGGTTCTGTAATTAAGGAACGCCAAGAGCGAAAAACCTCCCACCTGAGTTATGCCGACCTGGCCAATTAGACTGATAAAATTGAGATTTTGACTAACCCAATATTCTAAAATTTTTATTAAATATATCATCAGCCTTTATACACCATAACTTTAAAAATGATTGTTTAGATTATAACCCTAATTTTATCACCATTTGGACAAAACTAAATCTATCTAGAATTAGCCCTAATTACAAATTATGGTTGATTCGAGTTTTAACATTGAATCTGATGTCATAATAAATTAGCTAGAATTGGAATCCTAGCCATGTACAGGATGATGAATAGCCATGTGCAGTTTTGTTCCCTATCTAACTTTAATTGGGTTCTTGACTATTCTTTAGCATATAAATATAGACATATATACTTTAAATATTTGAATAATCAAATACAATGTATATATGCTTTATCATAAATCATTATGGTATAATTTGTTCCTTTTGAAACTAAGGTTACAAGAAAAACTTTATAACTACCTTATAGTTTCAAATTAGGATTCAAATTGGGGGAGACTCTGACAATTACCCAAAGACTTTATAGGTCTAATAAAATATGTCAAGAGTCATAATAATGTGGTCATGAAGGGTTAAATCTCTGGCTGTCTCCACTTGAAAATAAAGGCTGTTAAGCCAATTTTCTGACCCTAAAAAACATAAAGTCTTTTTGATTAAGGGTCTTTCTAGGAGTATATTCCTAGTTTCATCGAGGGAGATGGGGTTAAGCCCATAGTAGAGTTCACCGACAGCGGGAACCCAACCAACTTGATTGGGAGCTGGTTCCATGAAAGAGGTTCAATGTGGTAGTAACAAGCTGGACTGGTGAAACTCGTGTGGAGCATCAACCCGGATATATTTATATCCTATATGTAGCGCTGTAGCTACTACCCATTCTCTATGGTGAGATGCTCTTATGATACAGCTAGGTAAGGATGAGTTTAACTCTTAATAAGTCCAACGCATGTAGTGTGGAGGGTATACTATCCAGCTGTAGTACCCTTGGAGGACTTACCTACGTGAGAGGAACCGTGATGGTCGCGGTTGGGGGGCAGGGCTGACCCTAGAAACTCTCATGAGTCGGTTATTGTGAGCATGGCCTTTAACGCTCAACCTGCTCGCTCAATAGATGGAGACTTACTGTGTGTGTATTCTATCAATATCTGATAAAAGAGGCTAGTTCCAGGCGTAGTCCACTATGTCTCTCAGATGGCGATGAATTCACTAAGGAAGGTTCCAGGCGTAGTCCACCTGTCCCGAATTCACAGTATGATGTTGCCCAAATTTCACTCGTGTTTTATGATCTGATAATTTCATTGTTATTTATTATTGATTTGTTTTATTATGTCTTCCCTGAAACTCAAGCTTTTAGGGGGGACTGTTGGATTTTTTGAATTAAAATAAAAGAAAAAGCTTTCATTTCAGATTTTGTTTTACTAAGTCAATTTTGACCAAGTCTTAGAATCTAAATCGGTTGAGAAAATATCTAAACTGCTTGAATTTTCTGTTGGAGTGGTTACAACAACTTGGGTTCTAAAGTCTATAAATAGACCCTCACTCCAATAACTACAGACACAACTCATTTTCTCTTTTCTCATTTTAAAAGAAAACCTGAAGACTACTCTTCGTGAGAATGGCTTCAGTGTTTAAAAGAATTTTCATCTTTATTTTCTGGGCAACTTCTTCATTTGAGCAGAGGCTCTGCCCACCGTCCTGGGCTGAGTGCTGGTGAATCCGGGGGATCCTTTACCGCTAGGGGACAAGGTCGATTCAACGTCTGGACAAGGAGACGGGCTTTTGATCCTTTAGGGCAGCGACATAGCGACTGCATTCCCCAGGCCAGGTTCTTTTATTTTATTTTAATATAATTGTTATTATATGTTAGAATAATTTGTTGTTTTATCTTAATTTAATTTTTAAAGATATTGCATGTTTTAGAAAATAGTATAGAATTCCCAACAGTATATGTCACACTTGTTGTGTATCATTCATAAATTTATTGCAGTTATTGGATGGTGATAGTATTTATGCAGAATAAAATGATAGCAATGCCTAAATTTTCATGTTTGCGGAGTAGTAAGTTCGTCTATTTTCGGTGCAAATATTTTTGTTGTGAGAAGGTAGCTCTACTGTGAACCTTTGCCGACATGTTGATCTTGGTATTTGTACTAGGCTTTCAGGTCTAAGTGTAACATCTCCAGACAAAATCTAATATAAACACAATAGCATGGGGTTGCAGAATTCCTTTAAAGAAAAGCATGGGGCTGCAGAAGCAGAGTGCATAGTGTGACAATGTGATCATTTAGGGGAGATGGTGTATGTGATGCAATACATGGAGCAGATGTTCAAATCCTGTGCTTATTCTCTCTCTCTCTCTCTCTCTCTCTCTCTCTCTCTCTCTCTCTCTCTCTCTCTCTCTCTCTCTCACACAAAAAAATTTCAAGCAATAAGTCATTCTGAACCGTACTGAAAGCTGAAAACTGAGCAAAAAAAGCAAACAAATGGAACCATGAGAACCAGCATTACCTCAAGGAACAGTAGAATTAAGTTGGTAAATTTGCTGATACACAATGGAAGAATAGGACATACAAAAATAAATTTCCTTGTCAGTGTTAAAAAGGTGCAAGAAACTATATGGGCCCTGCAATTTACAATAACTGACAGCACAGCAAGATACTAGTGTGGCAGTAGAGAGGAGAAATGGAGGCTCAATCATCGTGCCCGAAGTCATCATCAGAACCACTCTCGAAAAATGAACCCAAAGATTCACGCAAGATGCTGAAGTGTTTGTCATCCTGCAATTCACATGACCAAGGTTCTAAATATCAGATATCGGAATCGTATCGGACGGGGGTTTTTCATATCGGATATCGGATATCGGGGGAGATATCGGGGATACGCGCGCATATCGGGCGTTTATATTGGATACTATATATAATGAAATATTGATAATTAAGAGTTGATTTAGGGTCATATATAACATCTATCTAATAAAAATGATGTAATATGCATGCAGAGACAGTAAAAAATAATGTACATTTGCACACAGTCGTGCAATAAATAAGTTATTTCATATCGGGTGATATATCGGATGATTTATCAGCCAATATCGGGGAATTTATCGGCCGATATTTCAAATATCGGCCGTTTTTTGCTGCAAACGATATGGCGAACGATTTCTCCATATCGTATCGGCAGCAGGCAAAAAAGGAGATATCGGACGATATCTCGGCCGTATCGGACGATATTTAAAACAGGGCACATGACAAAGGCAGAGTAGATAGTGGAACTAAAAAGGAAAAGAGAGGAAAAAAGGATCAGAAACTCGGCAATTTTAAATAAAAGAAAACAAATTAAAATAAATACATGGTCAATTGTTTTTTTCTATTTTCTTTCTCAGACACTGGTGAATTTAGACAGCCATATGCAGCCGCAATAGCCATGACACGAGTTGTATTTAACACAAATGGACACTTTCAAGAATGTATACAACAATATCCTTTACTGTTCCATAGTGTTATATCATATAAACTGTAAAACTGATTATCTGATAAAATTTTCTGTTAGTAACAGAAAAAAATATCTGAAGTACTAACTCAATGCTCAGCACAAAGAATCACATATTATGACTTAGTGTAGGTGAACTACTACTCTCAGTTTTAAATAGAAAAAAATAGAAAATGTAAAAATTAAAAGGAATCAAGCAAAAAAAAATTCTAACCTAAAACTTCTATAAGGAATATGTACCTGTTTCTTCTTTTTCAGAATTTCCTCTGCATTAGCAATCTTATCTGCACAGGTCCTCTCGAGTTCAGAGAGTGCAGCCTTGTCTTTCTTCCCTGAAAGCCAAAGAAGATACCACAACGATCAGCCTTGGTGGAGAGTTATACGAGTTTCAACATGATAAGTGAATAAGGATTCTTACTTTGTTGTTCATAGCGGAGAAATAACTTCTCTTTCTCCTCCTCATACTTTGAAAATATATCTGAAGATTGGTAAAAGAAAACCTTTAATACTAAAGAAGTGCAGTGTTACTTAATTTAGACATCTTTGTTCAACATTTTAGATTCGCTTCCAGACTCCTAATGCAAAACTATTAATTAATAACAATGCAATAATTATTGGAATCCGCCAAGGTCACTGCCGTTTTCGACTTGAAAAAGATAATACAGGCTAATGGGAACTATACAAAGAAATTTACACTGGATCAGGTCAGAGGCATGCATACATCCATCAGTGTGGATAGTTTCTACATTTTTTTTATAGATCTAAGCTTCTACGAAGAAAGGTGATTAAGGAATTAGAAAAAGGATCTCATCCAACTGTTAAAATTACATGACAAACAAGTAAACATTTTCTCCTCTAATGGTTCTGTAATCTCAAAAAAAAAAAGTCAAAGATGATTAAAATTTAGACATTTTAGAAGCATTTCAGAAAATTGTTGGAGATTAAAAAGGAATCAAAAAGATATATGGCAACCATCAGATAGAAGCAATAAACTCACTTCTATTCTGAACAGACAATTAAACATCTTGCCAGTGAGGGTGAAATGGGAATGGGAAGTTGATAAAGGGTAAGGAAATGTGTTGATTGTACAGGAAATACATGTTAACATGTCATATGCCTTGTATTAGTGTTCCAAGTACTCTTATATAATTGTAGTTCTTTCTTGCAATTTTTGATTCATTCCTAGCACCTAGGGACCTGTTACATAATGTTCTGGCAGCATTTTGAGCATTCTGTTAGCTAAATAAGCCTTTAATTTCAACCAGCAAGCATATTAGCATACTTCAAGTAATGTAGGTAATTATGACAATGGGTTTTTCAAATGCAGACAGTATTTAAGCAGAACAGCAATCAAGAATGGGGAATTTCTTGAACAGTTCAAGACTAACAACTACCTTTAGAAGTCTGCAAATGTGCTGCTTTTTCCTTGGAAAACCTGTCATAAGCTGCTTGAAATTTGGTGTACTCATTCTTCAAAGTATTCTCACACTGCAATGCATGCCGTTTATAGAAGCGCAAACAAGAAATTTAACCTTAATGACACAATTCTTAAGAAAATTTCTGCAATCTGTTTTAACGTTTAATATATCAATCAGAAAACCTCTTTTGCGCTCTTCGAAATGGCCTTCAGAAAAGTCTGCCTGCCCAAAGAAAAACGCACATGAATGTGATCAACAGTGAGTCTTATACTAGACTAATAATTCAGTGAAGACTCAGGAAACAGAACTGCTGAATGCAAAGGTAACACCACCAAAGCCTTTTTCAGAACTGAGAATGGTTAGAAATCCAAAATTACAGAAAAAAACTGCATTAGAAACAAAACCTATGCTACACAACCAACAATTATACTATACAAAATTATGATCACTATGGTAAGCTTGCTATATAGTAAGCTTTAATAAGTCCAAAGATTTTGCTGCTTTACAGCAAAGGGAATTCAAACTAACATATATGAAAAATATGCCATTAAAAACAATGCACTATGGATGCTGCTGACTTACGGTGTGAAACTCAGGCAACTCTATTACCTCGAGTTATAATGCTATTGCACATCATCACATGATTCTCAGAAATAAACAAATTTGGCTCCTTAATATTACTGCAATGTACGGGGATGACATCTTTCTTACCTTTCCTTCTCAATTTTTGACTTGACATCGTCTAGCATAGACCGAATCTCTGATGCCACACTGCCAGCAGGAAATCAATATATACAAAATTTAGTAACAAAAATCACAAAAATCAGATCTAAACCAAATATTATTGTATGCGAGAACAGATCAGCAGTACATGAATCACCAATAAAGATCACTAATGAAAACGAAACTTCAAACTGATTTCTTAAAAATCACGATATCTATCATTTAGAGTATATTAAGTAGATGGCATCACCCAGAGAGAGAGAGAGAGAGAGAGAGAGAGAGTCACAGAATTTGTGAAACTAAGGTGAATACATCACAAGTTGATACTTAGTTCATAGGAGATTTTTCAGAGTTGCTTCAGATCCGATCAACAAAAGATCAGAGCGAACTTTAAGCTAATGTTTCGACCTCAGACCCTAAGATGACAAACTAAACCTCGGATCACAACTAATTAGAACCATCATCGGATGCATTAGAAGCAGTAAAATCTCACATCATACAGAGATTCATTCAAGGATCGCGCAGATCTAACGACAAAACTAAGGAATTACCTCGAGATCGTCTCTTCACTCTTCTGTTGCTCTTCTTTCTTCGTCTTTTCCTTAATATTCTGCAGCGCCAGCATAATTCCTTTGATATCGCTGTCATCACCAACAATTGAGACCGATTTCAACATAAAAACCTAAAGTTAACCATAAAAATGAAGATCGAAGCAAAAGGAAGACGAGATCGAAATCGTACCACGACAACTCTGCATCGGCATCAAGATCGTCCTCGACTTGCCTTTTCTTCTCCGATCTGAACGATCCGAGGCCCTTCCCTTTCTCTTGCCGCTTCCTTTACTAGAAGACATCACCAATTGAACTGAAAGAGAACGAGCTCGAGATTTCGAAGTAGAAAACACAAAATTCGTTGGGGACCAGAGGAAGAAGATGAAATTGAGGGGAAATGGGAGCGGGAATTTCACGGGTTTGAAATGAGAACAGTTTTGGATGCTGCCGCATTTTATATGGCCCTTTTCTATGTGCAATTTACGACACTAACCCTGTTTCCTTCGGGGTTTAATTTTCAGTTTTGAGTTTTGAGGGGCATCATGGTAACTGGAACTGGTGCGCCGGAGCCAGTTAATCAGAGCCGGCCGTCACCAGTTGTTTGCTCTGAATTGTTACCACCCCGATAAATTTGAACTTTATTTTTAGTAATTGGATCGTTATAGAAAATATATATTGTCTCATGAGGAGGTCATAGTTTAGCTGACCACTAACTTTTATAATCATTTGGAAAATGACCATTTTTTGAAATTTTTGACAGGCTGTCAATTTATACTTTTCCTTGAAAATAATTATTTTCAAAAAAAAGTTCAAGTAAACACCGACAACATTATTAATTTAAATCTATTTATATTTTGCAAAAAGTATATTCATTGCAGGGTATACAAATAATATGGAAACATTAAGTTTAATCATGCTTATTATTATATATGCTATAATTAATTTGCACATTAAAAGTGTTACGTATGAGCCTCAGTGTGATAAAAAATATCAAGTGGTGAAATAAGCATCCGAAAGTTCTGAATATTTTTGTCTCTAATGCACGTCCAAGGTTCTAAATATTGGATATCGAAATCGTATCGGATGGGAGTTTTTCATATCGGATATTGGATATGGGGGAGATATCGGGGATACGCGCGCATCTCGGGCGTTTATATCAGACACTATATATAATAAAATATTGATAACTAAAAATTGGTTTAGAGTCATATATATCATCTACCTAATAAAAATGATGTAATATATATGTAAAGACAGTAAAAAAATAATGTATATTTACACGCAATCATGCAATAAATAAGTTATTTCGTATCAGGCAATTTATCGACCAATATTTCAAATATCGGTCATTTTTTGCTGCAAACGATATGACAAACGATTTTCCCATATTGTATCGCAACAGGATAAAAAAAAAAAAAGGGATATAGACGATGTCTCCGCCAACTCGGCCGTGCACATCAACGACAATTTTCACCTGAACTTCAAGAGTTATACATATCAGAAAGGCATACGAGAGGGGAGATCAGTCCAAACTCAGTTTACTAAAAAATAATGAGTAAATAAATAATGGCAAAAATAGAAAGAAATATAGAGAAGGTTAATATCTCTGCCAAAATTATCCAAAAAACTCGCAGACTTTACAATTGCCCTGATTTGAGCGTCTATATAATAAACCAAATAGAAACTCATCAACATTCGAACAGGTAATCACCGCATTTGATTGATTTTCTTTCAGCAATCACGGATCTGTGCATGGCAATAAAATGATACAATTTTGCAAGCACACCTTGCCTTGAACACAATCTGTAACCATATAGATTAAACAAGTTGGAGCTGCTTAACACAGAATACTTCACCTTTTTTTGGAAATTAGAACTTAGTTAAATTTCATATTGTATGACTTTTCTGTGAATTACATACAGATATATGTACAACTGACGTTTTTCCTTCACATTTCATCAGGGAACATTGAAAAATACAATGAATTAGAGCACGCACTTCGGCCCTCAACAAATATACAAAGATATTACGGAACATAACCCGCAACCATCATTGCAGCAATTCAATCTGGATTGGTTCTCTCCCTGCAATACGTGGAGAAAACCTATGTTCCTCTTCACACACTAGCCACCTGGAGATCTTTAAACAGATCACCATAAGTGTGAATCCCACAACATTACAACTCAAATCAGTACCATCGCAAGGCTTCACATAGATAACTGGCCAACTTGAGGTCTTCCACAATGCAATCCTATTCATGAAGTAGACTCATAATTCATGAATTGTGAGTTGTCCCATATCAACTTAATGGGTCTGAATACTGTATATTGAAGCCTACACCCTACGTGCACGAGTACTCCGGCTTCGGGTAATCTGAAAATGAAACAAATATCCATCATGCTCATTAAGGAAGTAAACTGAAATATCAGAAGGTATAGTACTTACAATGCTTGTGTTCTCATCAACGATATTTATGTCAGAGCTTTTCTTCAGAGAAGCTTTAGGCATTGGCCTTTTGCTCTTTCCTTTGCCAGCTCCTGAAAAATCAGCATTACACTTTTTGTTGCTAATACTTCAATAGGCTGGCAAATAGGTCAGTAAAAAGATAAATAACATGCAAACCAGGAACGGACACCTTCATTAGTTTTATCTGATCAAATGACCAATGTTTGTTTTGGAAACAAAACCAGTTTGTTCCCCAAAAGTCCTATAAATTCCACTCCCTTGCTGAGCAAACTACAGATTCTTTTTGTTCCTTAAAAAACCTTTTAATATTGCACTCCCTGACAACAATAACTACTGGCAGAATTCCACGGCATGTCACGTTGTGCATAATACGAATTGCTGATCATGTCCAGACAACTCAGGACATCTATGAACAAAAGATTATAACCCTTTGACAGGGGTACATAATTTGATTGTTGGACAAACACAGCCTTGCCTAACAAACAACGACCAATAAAAAGGCGAAAAAGGTACATCACATTACAAATTTGTTATAGTTTTCCTATTCCCGTAACTTCTTCTTGTCTAATCCCACGTCCCAATGCCAATAGCAAGTTATTCATGTTCTAACAAATCAAGGTGGAAAAAAAACAATTTCAAAATAGCCATTTTGTTTTCTCTGCACATAAACCTTATTACATCACCAAATTTATTGTACTCTTTTCAATTTTTCTTTAACATTCAAATATTATTTTTGCATGCATCTCTCTCCAAATTCATCTTTTTTGCGTATCAGGTGCCTTGTATGTGCAAAAAAACTAGTATACATTATAATTCCAATTGCCTCTTAGACTTTTACGATGCCTCAAAAGTGATTTGAATTCCCAATAGAAATCTTGCCATCTTTATCTCTCCATCTAAAAACACTTCTTATTAGGGAATTTCAAGAGTTGTTTCTTGGTTTCATGAGTTTAAACTGCATGATCAAGAAAGATAGGTATGTTGATACATCCCGCGTCGGAAGCGTCACCGGAATTCGCCAATATCCTCGTCTCGCCATCTCAACCTGCAACTGAAGAGAGGACAGGGAGAACATGCAATTTGGTGATGAAATTGGGGATTTTGATTGGAATTAGGGCTGATTTTGAAATAACCCTAGCTCTCTTACAAGGGAAGCTCAAGGAGGAATAATTCCCAAAATCAAGCTTTAAAAAAAAAAAAGAAATCCTCAGCTCCTTTTATCCTCTCACTGCAGAATGGGTTCAGCCCAAACGGGTTTCTGCATGAACTCACCCGCAAACCCGCCGCGCATTTTAAACCTAGTTAACTCAAGTCATCTACTTCATTCCCGCCATTCTCTCAACAGAAACACCCAACTGTCCATTTGCACTGTAGCGGCTCTGATATTGCTGATATGCGACGGATTGTAGAGGTTTCCACCACCCATCGCGGCCGTGAATGAGCCTGGGACTGCATCATCTGCTTACCCCCCACATCTATCATACAATTGTTTTATGATATTATCCTCTCATACTCGTAAAGAGTTGGTAACGGAAATTTCACACTAACAGAGGTTTGATGCCAATTTGGAAAATGGTCATAAAAATACTTTGATTCCTTTTTAGAGCTTTCTCAATTTCCAGTCCTGCTCCACCGTCAACTGCCAAGTTCATTTTTAAGGAAAAAGGCTTGGATGATTAAGTCCACATGCATAAGTTCTTATTCTTCATGTTTTTCTTCTTCTTTTCCTTTCCTTTGGGTGCTCCGTGCTTTTCCGTTTTTCTTTCTTCTTTCTTGTGTGTCTGTGCGTGCAAGTTGTTGTGGTTTCATTTGGTTTTACAGGTGTGAATTCATGGGTCAGAGACCAAGACTGTATGCTGGGAATTTTATGGAAGTACAAGCAAAATGCAAATGATAAATCTATTTACCAGTAGAAGGGGTAATTCTGTTATCAAAACGTCCACTTATTTCATCCAAAATAAGTGATTGACTTTGTGAATCAATTTCTCCCAACACATCCAAAGCATCCTTATGACTCCTGCTGGATGAATTAAGCCTACAAACATAAGGTGAAAAAGATTTTGGATGTCAACAAAGAGAAATGAGAGGAACAAGGAAAATGTTAAGATAATAAACCAAAACAAATCATACCATACTGTAGAAGAAGCCTCATTAGATCGTTTTGCAGATTTATCAACATTTAAGGGTGCTCTTTCACAACTACTCCTGAAAAAACTACAAAATAACATTTCAAATTACCATCTTAAAAAGGAGCTTCAGATTTATACGGCCGGTGCTGTACAAGCACATCAATGAAGACAAAAGTTTCTTTGCTAAGTCAATCATCTTCTGAGCATAAATGAGTAAAAATATAGTTCCGCTCAAAAAGAGGAAAAGAAAAGAAAAGGAAAGGAAAGGAAAAGGACAAGAAACGAAAATATTATATTACTTCTAAACTGTACCTAAGTGCTCTGAATCCAAAGGCAAACAATGTGTGTGGGCGCGCGTGGGTGAACGGCTGGCATTTTTTTCACTTTGGGGTGTTTGGTTTCAAAGAAGTGGGAAGAAGGAAATGGGGAAGTGTCATTTCTCACGTCTCTATCTATCCAAACACCGGAAAAAGAAAATGAGAAAACCCTTTTTCCTTTTCTCTTTTCCCTTGTACACATCCATTTTGTCACTTCCAAGGTGTTACAGTTAATTTTGTGGCCATGTAAATCTCATTTGTAATAAGTTATAGCTCATAACAGTTAATTCTGTGATCATAAATCTCACTTGCATTCTAATTGCAGTCTAATTTTTATTTTTCTTAATTAATTTATATTTTAATATTATTTTGCGGTCAACTTTGTGGTCAACTTTTTCACTTCCACTTCTATGTTACCGTCCAAGCACCGGAAAAGATATAACATTTTTCAAACCACACTTCCCAACAACATCCAAACACCGGAAAACTTACTAACCAATTCTCAAGTTCCAAAGGAAACTATTACTACTTCCTTACTTCCTCACTTCCACCCCTAACCAAACAGCTCCTTTATTGAGACCAAAAGGACTTGTACAACTATTTATCAGAAATCTAATAGGAAATGTTTGATTATCATTCAATAATGTGCAACAGGCGTACATAATTTCGTTCAGGTTGCTGCAAGAAATGGCTATTAATTATTAATAATAATAATGACAATGACAATGATAATGATAATGATAGTAATAATTAAGTGTTCAGATGATACACCAAAGTTGAACTTCTTCTGCTGGAGTTTCGAATTTCAGTAGTTTGGCGGTTTAGTTCAGATTTTAATTATGATTACATACGATAAATGAAATTTTAAAGACTTCATATCTGCATTTTCCTTCTATTTATACGACACTCGACAGTCGATCGAGTGATCCTAAAAATTAATCTGCAGATGCATTATAATAAATTCGTTATCTAATGCTCTGTACAAGCTTTCCATGTGCAAGATATAATCTCTTTTTCTTTTAGAAAGCGCAAGATATAATCTTAGAGACTGATATACTTATTAACTAAAATAAAGTGAAATAATGTATCTTGTATGTAACTACAAGTCACATTCAATTTTAATCCATTTTCATCCCTTACGTAGCCAAAAAAAAAAAATGTAACATACAAAAATGCATCAACTTATAGTTTTATCGGAGGAAATATCTAGGAATGAAAAATTCGAGGGCTATATGCAAAAGACGAAGTGTATATAGATAAAGTCAAAATACCTCGTAGAAGATTTAAAAGTTATAACCATATTAATGCAAAAAGAGAAATTTGAAGGGGACATGTGCATAAGATGTGAAAGCCTAAAGTTCAAGTTCGGATCCATTATGTCTCCTGGTTTAGCAACTTATGTGTTAATGTTGGTCAGGTATAAAACCTACTCAGTAAATTCCATCCATTTTCACCTCTGTGCAACTTTGTTCACCAACCTCGACATCAACAACATTCTGTTCCCCTCCTTCCACACTGTACATTCTCCCATAAACTCCTCTATGAGACCCTCCACAACCAGTTAGCCCCCTGCCACATAATCTCCCTACCTATATATACAACATACCTACTCATTATCCAGACCCAATATGCTTCATTCTTCATCCACAGGGCCCTTATGTTGATCCATACCACCATTACTACTATGCTCCTTAAGCTTCACTAATTCCTCCTTCACCCTAACCCATTCACAGACCCCACCAAATCAACAGTACCTACCTCCACCAGAGCATTCTCATAATGAAAAAGAGCATACGTCTTGAGGGCTCGAGCTTCCTGAGGGGTTTCAACGAGACATCTATCTTGGTGATAAGTCTAAACTCAAAGCAGTCTTCTTTGTGGTACCAGCTTGCTGAGCACCGAAAAAGTGGGATGTGCAATTGCTGTGTTAAAAGAAGCTGCCCATGGTTGGTGGCAGCATAAAGTTGGAAAGCTAAGGAACAAACATTGCTCACTAGTTAGCAATTGCGCAGAATTTCATGACTTATTTGCACCACCTCTAATATCTCCCTGGAAACTACTAGCATGTTCTCCTCACCAGGTTGTATGGGCTTTATCAGCAAAAACGAAAAATGGATGACTATACCAATAATTTTTATGGATTGGTGCACTGCTTGGGAATACACTTATTAAAATACATGTCACTACATCAAAACTCTGAAGTTAAGATAAGAGTTGGGGTATTTATATCTTAACACGCCCTCACAAGTCGAGCATCTTTTTTATGGGCCGAATCCTGGACTTTTTTGACAGTGGCGGTATTTTTATTCTAAATCCGATTTTTAAATGTGCACTCAGTTGGGAATTGAATCTGGGTTGCTCTGATACCATATTAAACTCCATGTCACTACACCAAAACTTCAAGTTAAGATGAGGATTGAGGTATTTATATTTTAACAACACTGATCCTGAAGAAGCACTAAGAGCATGTTACATCACCAGTCTGCACTCCGTGATCCATAGTGGGTCATGTCCAGTTTCGACAAAGATTATGATGATCATCACGTAGCTAACCGAGTAGAGGAAGCACACTTTTGCAAAGCTATCTATTCTGCCCAGGTGCATCTCCTGCTTTTATTCTTATTCCTGCTCCTGCCTAGCCAGTTCAAGACAGCCGAATAGCGCTCAAAATGCATGAAATTGTAGAGGCTGAAGACTGTAGAAATGCTGTGGAAGAGCCTACATCTCAGACCGTGTTGTGCCTCAGCTAAACCTGAACAAGGAAGATAAGCCGCCAGCAATATGTCTTTATCGATGACGATGTGAACCTCACAGGAGAAATTTGATTTAGGACAGCCCAGATCTTGCGAGACTCCCCGTATTCTTGCCTCCCAGCTAATATCAGAACAGCAAAACGTTTATGGTGAAGATGACACATCAAAGTAAATATTTTGTCAACAAGGTTGTCAGGGAGACTTGATGCTGACAGCACAAAAGGTTGTAAGCCTCTGCATCTGAGGCCCAATCATAAATGGAACTGCGGCTCAATAGCTCTCCAAAGGGATGAATCCAGACAAAGATAATGCAAGATTTTTGTTTGATTAGTTAGAATCTGAAATGATTTGGAAATAGTTGGTTAGGATTTCATTTAATGCCCTATCAATTACATAGTTGGTAGTAGCAGAGATTTAATTAGTTCAGAATTTGGTAAATTAGTTAGGATTTTATTTGATATCATATTTGTTAAGTACAGATGTTCAGAAGTCATTTTGTTGTCAGGTTGAGAAGTCATTTTGTTGTCAGGTTGTTGCCCTTGTGAATGACTGCTGAACTTTCTTTGCATGATATTCATAAGACCTTAGTTCCTTCAACAGCAGTAGTTAGCATCTTCATCACAAAGTCCTGTATGCGTAGAGCGTTTCTGTTCTATATTTCCTTAAGATGTTAGCATTATGAACTAAGAAGAAATTTAGGAGGAACCAGGTTTTTGTACCAAACTTTTGAATAGATTCAAAAATTAGGAAACAAACAAGGGTTTACATGGAGTTGAATAGTGTATTTAAGTCCCCCTGCCCATAAAGCCCACTTACACTGTGGGATCTCGTTTAATGCTAAGCTTTCTGAAAGATGCTAATCTTTTTAAAAGGGTACACATTTTGGAATGATAATTAGATCATATAAAATACCTTTTATGACTACTTCGAAGGAAAAAAATTGGTGATTCTGAAATGCCAGCAACCAAATAATGAAATCAGATTGCAAGAATAAATTTCAAATTAATCACATCACTTGATATATATATATATATATATATATATATATATATATATATATATATATATATAGGGCTTACTGTACCTCAGCCCGCGGGCTGAGAGAGTTTTCTCAGCCTGCGGGCGTGGCAACATCACCGCCCCACATCTGTAATAATTTTGGCGGGCAAAATCCTGTAAAATCCCGCCCAATTTAATGTCAGTCACCTCAACATTGTAATTTTCAAAAATACCCTCCCTCACAACTTTTTACCGACCTTGGTAGCAGTCCTCAGAAAAAGACTGCGACCTTGGTAGCAGTCCTCAGAAAAAGACTGCGACCATGGTAGCAGTCCTTAGAAAAGACTGTGGTAGCAGACCTTGGTAGCAGTCCTCAGAAAAAGACTGCGACCTTGGTAGCAGTCCTCAGAAAAAGACTGCGACCATGGTAGCAGTCCTTAGAAAAGACTGCGACCGTGGTAGTAGTTCTCAGAAAAAGACTGCGACCTTGGTAGCAGTCCTCAGAAAAAGACTGCGACCTTGGTAGCAGTCCTTAGAAAAGACTGCGACCGTGGTAGCAGTTCTCATAAAAACACTGCGACCTTGCTAGCAGTCCTCAGAAAAAGACTGCGACCGTGGTAGCAGTTCTCATAAGTACTGCGACTATATTAAAAATCATTAAATATCAAATCAGATAAAAAAAATTAAAGAAGCAGCATTCACTGTCTTTTACCGAAAAAGTAGCTTTTCATAAGGGGTATTTGGTAATTTAACTTCTTTCGATAAGCGGGTCGCAAGTTAGTGGGGTGCAAAATTGAGCCACGTCAGCGCAGGCTGAGAGAGTTCTCTCAGCCCGCGGGCTGATATACATTTTTCTCATATATATATATATATATATATATATATATTTATATATATATATATATATATATATATATATCTTCAGTTAATGTTCCACAACTAATAACTAAAAAGTGATGCATGGAAAGTAGTATATTCGCTCACCATTCTCTAGGTCGAAAGTCACAAGCCTGTACCAATAAAATATTTTCATCAGTCAAATTGTTCCAATAATGCAAAAAGTTACCAAAGCAGTTTATGCAAACCTTGTGTGGTGATGCCCTGCTGTCTATGGCCTCCCACTTTTCATCTTCCAGGTGCAAGAGTTCTACGTCCCCATTATCATAAGTAATCTTACAACCATAAAGCATCGGTTAGCACATAAAACACAGGCTATAGCCAATTAACAATCCACAAAGTAATTGATTAATTATTACACTAAACAATGGAAGATGCTAGCATCTGAATTAATGCATGCTCTATTATAACTTTATACTAAAACCTACTTCTACCAAACATAGTGAAATGCTCTGATGATGTAATGTAACCAGAAAAGGGAGCAATATCTGAACATACGGACTTGTAGTAGACCATAGGAGCCCAAATGTAACACCCATGGTATACAACATTGGTTAAAGTGTACATATGTTCAAATTACTTGCATACATCATATAACACATGTTTAATACTCTAAGCCACAACCCATCATAAACATAATCTTCAACTAATAATAGATTAAAGGCCAATATTTTAATCGTGTACGCTAGTGGAGTGCCTGCAAGGAATATGGTTCTTTGAGCCAAATATATTCATATGTGATCGAGCCAAATATATAGCTAGTTTCAAGATGACAAGCTCACAAGCTTGCAAGTAGGAGGGAAAGCCATGTTTCATATTAATCTCAGTCATCTACCAATTCTGAAGGGAAATGCATTTTATTTGGCCCCTGGGTATGAACCACAGCCACAGATGAACTTCTACAGAAAATCATACCTTCTCCCCCTTCTCTCCTCCTCCTTGGTTTAAGAGAGGGTCGCTATGTTACATGAGCTTGAACTGCATGAAGAATATCTAAGTTGGCCTAACAGCCAAAGTTTCATAGCAAGTCCATATCCTGTGCACAATATTTTGGCTAGAAATTTGGCATTAAAAAACTTAATAGGTTGGTTCAGGTAGACTGGCAGTTGTAAAAGAAAAACTATTTCATATATCTTTGTGCAATGCTTCTGAACTTACAGTTCTGTTATACAAGATGTTTTGATGAGAAAAAGATATAGTTGATGATGTCATTAATTTATGATACTATATTGGATGCTGAAGTACCTCTGATAACACCTATTCGGACTTAATTGTTGCATGAACCAAAGCACCGCAAGAAATACAGAATAATAAAAAGCAGGTGCACAACAGCAATACAGCAGAATACTTGGGCCACCAAACAAGTGAGAGCTGGTACGCAAAAAGTGGGGCATCAGAGCGAGAATCAGCAGAAGGAACTTATAGTTTGTTCTGAGTAAATGCGTTACATAAAATATTAGGGTGTTGCTCAAAAGCAAAGCTTTAGGTGAGCTGAGTAACATGGAGGGGTAAAAGAAAACAACCTCCAAGGCACCAGCAGAAGTGAAGGTAAAATATAAGAATTCTATGATTAAGAAAATTAATGGTACTGTGTAATGAATATATAGTGCACTACATAATTAGAGAAGAGTAAACAATTGTTATATATGAGACATGAGTTTAGTCAACATGTGGAGACAACCCCAGTAGAACAGCTTTCTGTTCCCTTTACAACAGTGAGAACAGAAATAACAAAAAAGGAGAAGGCTGCTATAGAAGAACATCCATGGGGCTGAGATACAGGCCCAAATTGGAAAGAGAGAGATGCAGAGATGGTCAAATAAGTTTAGGTTATATAAGTATGGAACCCAAGACTCCAAGGGGAGGTTACCCCTTTTCAGTCATGTGGGTTCCAAGCCTGTCAGACAATGCATCTTCAGTTTTTGGGCCTTTTGCACCCAACAAAATGAGCATTAGAGCCTATTTTTCCGCAGGCCTCTCCTATGAATGGCTTGTCTTTCTTGGAGACACTGTTTGCATAGGCATAGGCCAGAGCTCAAGGTGACGCACAAATATCGCAATTGGCAGCTTGGTGCAACTTTGTAGAGTAGGGGTTAGCATGCGCACATGCCATTGAGAAATACAACTAGAAATGCGCACATTTCAGGAATACGACTAGAAACGCCATTGAGTAGGAATCACATCTTGAGACACATGCAAGTCTCATCTTGAGGCTAGCTCTATAATATTTACAAGTATATGAAGCTGCATGTTAGCAACATAATTCTTAGGATAGGGTGTAAACCATTCATTCATTATCCTGAATGCACCATTGGATTGCAATTTCCGGCAATTCCCATTCCACATTCACAATGGTTTAAATATAACACAATGTTGCCTTATGTCAGATTTTATGCAGGTGAAATGCCCAAAAAAATGTTCCACATATGGATACACTTTAATAAGTGACAGAAATTAAATGCATTTGCAAAAACACATGAGGGCACCCTTGAGGATTGCAACAAGTGTACAGCACCTGCAAGGTAACTGTACTTGCAATTACTACAAAAACAATTTAGTGCAATTGTGTAAAAGAGAAGCTATTTGCAATTATGTACCATATATTAAAATAATCAGTTCAGATCGAGTAGCATAATACCTTGTAGTTATAGTTTTGTGAATCATATGAATTAACAGTTCCAGAATTAAAACTGCAAGAACAGAATCATGCCCTGTCAAGGACTCAAATGATATATAAGATTTTAGCTCTGCTAGTCAATGACACTCACCACATGTCAATCGGGGACCATAGTCTGATCCGCTTTCCAACTAACTCTTCACTGCTGTCTCCAGCCACCTACACATTGCCAACAAAACCAGTGCTTTTAGCAAGATAAAAGTTTTAATTGTAGTTTACACCGGTGATAATGATACCTTTGATCTCAGGCAACTTTGAGGAATTGCATTAGTGAATTTCATCCGTTCAGTTGGAAATCTAGTGCTGGTATCTTCGTTCTGCTTTGCTGCATGCATGTTGCAGTTTTCACGTTCGGCTTGCTTCGCCAAAAGTGAATCAGGAAGCGGCGGAATTGTACTAGCAGAACCACAAGAAGATAACTTCTCTTTGTCCAGGATCAGATTAGCAGTTCCAGGTGTTACATTGGCACTCTCATGAACAGAAAAACCTCCAGGAAGCGGTTCTGATGATTCTGAAGAATCAGCTGATATCATGATCGGTCTTGCTTTAGGGCCAACTTTCCGTGATTTTGCTTCATTGATTCCCTTTCCACGAGTTTGAAGAGTATC
Organism: Agave tequilana; assembly: GCA_038442645.1. Lineage (NCBI taxonomy): Eukaryota > Viridiplantae > Streptophyta > Magnoliopsida > Asparagales > Asparagaceae > Agave > Agave tequilana. The sequence continues at coordinate 165,131 of JAVJIF010007690.1, forward strand.
CTTCTGCCCTTTTGATTTACCCAATGAAGAATCAGCTTCCCTTTTCAGAGGCATATTGAGTGAGCTGTTCTTAACAACATCCATTTTTTTGGTATTTTCTCGAGATTTTACACGTCTAGAATCAGGAACAGCATGCTGCATACAGGAAATGGAAACAATAAAAACTAAGAGGTTATGGTGAAAGAAACAACTAAAACAGAAAATTAAAAGAGACAAAGAAAAAAATAATAAGCTACCTGAGCAATACAGGATTCAAAAGTATCAAAAATCTTTTTGCAAATATTTCATCAAGGAACCTTCGGTGATGAGTTTGTGCCTACAAAGTGTGACTCAAAAATGATTAAAATAGTCTCCAAATATCAAAACTCAAGGCAACAAAAGGTAAGAGCAAACATGCATAAGAGTGTAGGATATAGCTTGCCTCTCTATCTTTTGTATCTTGGCACGCTTTATAAAGGGATGATGGCAGCAAAACAACACGAGGGTTGGTCGACAAAGACTTGCACCGGTGACTCAGCACTTTCACAATTAAAAAACCAATATCCGAAAGAATATGCAATTTCTGCATGGAGACAGTGATACAAGTGAAAATCAGCAACTTTCAACAGGAAAAAAAACATCTCAAATAGAGAAGCTTTGCATACTGGAGTAAGTTTGACATCAACAGCATCCTCAGCCTTCTTAATGGCACGAAAAATTCCCAGCAAAAATGATATGGTGTTACTGGCATCAATCTTATTGTTATCAACACTGTCCAAATGAACCAATGCTCTCAAGACAACAATTAATGGGCTGCCAGGGAGAAACAGAAACACAAAAGCAAAGCAGTGGAAGATGAGTATGTGCTGGCATTTATAGGTTAAATGGTAATTTGTTTCTGTAAAGATAATCCTTGAAAAGGAAAGGTAATACCTGCAAAACTCGGCATAAGCATCTTCATCTTGACAATTTTCAGAAGGAAATTTTTCATCATGAGCAAGAACATGGATCAAGAAGACTGTGATATATTCTGGACAATTAATCATTGTTCCTCCATCTGCATCACGGACTGAAAGGTTCTGGTAGACACAAGCACCCTTACAGCGTTCCTTTATGAAGTCAGATAGATACCTGGTTGACTATAACAAACAGCTGAACAATCAATTACATGGCTAACAGTTATGACAACTGTGAAAAAATGTATATGCAAATAAAGCTAGAAACAGAAAACTTACATCAGTTCGGACATCTGCAAGATAATCTAAGGAAGCCAATGCAAATGCACAAGCATATCTATTTGGAAGTGTGCGGTTTTTCAGAAACTTATGTACTTCAGACATAAACGACTTGCGTACGGCAGATGAAGGATCCTGCGACACCATAGAAGAAATTTTACAGAAATTGCAATATGTCTACAACATAAGAAAAGCTGTTATTACAGGAAAGAGATAGGACACATTTGTTTCCTTATATAAATAATGCCTAATAATAAAACTTGACATGAATTTTCTTTACTTCCTCAAAAGAAAAATATACATGAAATCAACCACCACACACTATATGTCAAGAGGCCAAGAGTTATATTTAGCCTGTGTAGTTTTGATTCACAAGCGATCACCTTCCTCCTACCAGACATAGGAATAAATGTCTTAATATGTGATATAAAACTCATATAAATACCAGCCATAGCTAGTGTTCAAATAAGCCAAACATTCCCTACAGCGCACCAGTTTATATGAATATGGTTAGTCTTGCCAAAGTTAAATAGGAATTTTAGCTGATAACCAAATCGGCCAAACAATGTTGTAAAAAGAGAATCAGCAACACAGTTCAGGCAATTAAGTGGCTCCTTAGGAACCTAGGTTTGGGATATTTTGAATCTCTTGCTTTCTATAGGCCAGATCAGACAAATAAAAAGAGGTAAATGGGGGGGAAAGAAAGACAAAAATAGAATAAAAAAACTGTAATGACCTCTACATCAAGCACAGGAAAGTTCAAAGGAGATGTGGTTTTACTAACAATAAAGTAAGGACACCTACCAACTGTTTCACTTGAACTTATTCACTACAATGATCCTCTGCGAAGATTCATGCAAATCAGATGTATACAGTAATAAAAATACAAAATTAATATCATACAGTTTCTACTGAAATCAAAAGACTACACTCTGACAAATTGATACCAAGATGTTAATTGTCAATAGAAGTGCATTATATTGAATATGGCAGTAATCATACCCTTGACCTCATAATTGTCAAATGAAAAAGCTTTGGTGATATATACAAATCCCATCTTGTAGCAAGACGAAGAATACATTTTGCGGCAGTTAATCTGAGATGAGCCTCATCATCTTCGCTGCATATTAAAGCAATCAACAAATTCACTTTATACGAGAGATTTAACAAGAATGACAGGTAGAAAGAACACCAAACTGGAACAAAATGTACCCTATAATAATTGCATGGATTCTGTAGTTACGATGGAGTTCCTTATCATGACAAGGTTTTAATAGCATATGGTATTAGGTACATGAGTTTAATATGGATATAACCAGCACAAGATGTGGCAAAAGATATCATTAACCTGGTCTTTTTTACTAGATAAATTACAAAATACCTTTTCCCTAGACTTCAAATTATTATTCCATACATTATATACTATTTAAATATTAAACAAAACCGAAAAGACAGAAATCACAACACAAAACATCTTCAGGAAAGATACTAATAGATTTTTATCTAACAGAAAATCATTTAAGAGATTCTTATTATCGTAAAATATCAAGACTGTAATCAAGGGCTTCAAGGTCCCTTCTTATACCATGCTCGCCAGTTATGGGTGTGAGCTCATGCTTTTGAGTGTGTTTCTGTGGGTAGGTGGGTGGGTTAGTAGGTAGGTTGGGAGGGATGTAACCGAATAGAAAAGTCTAACATTAGGTTTTTTTTTTTTTTTTGCCCCCCCAGTATAGAGTTTCAGAGTTAATGAAGGACATATCTTTAGAATGATGTAACATCTTAAGATCAACAGTCAGTTTTGGCCATATGATTTTTGAGTACGTGATGAGAGGCATCTTCTGGATAATGTTAAATGCGGCAAAAAGCCATTAGAGTCATGTTGTTGCAAATGAAAGGCTAAAACGGGACAATGAGTATACTCGTCAATTTTAATTTAAAACAATAAGGTTTACATTTTTTTTTTTAAATCAAGTGACATGACCTGTACATGTGTCATCCCCGAAATTTAAAGTGAATTATTACAAAATGTTGTGCCTGAGTGAAGATTGCATCTTTCCCGCATATTTTCTTCTTCTGCGATGACTAGTTATCCTGTTTCTATTTTCTGAAGTTCTGGCCAAAAGCAGCCGTCTTCCAGCCACAAATCAGCCCTTATTCATCTATTCAGTTTTCTAAATAGCGGACATAGCGACTACATTGCCGAAAATATTTATCGGGGATGGGGATATATCGGGGATATTTTTAAAAATCGGATGTCAAAATCAGACTTTAAATATACATATCTTCTTACCCTAAATCACATCTCAATAAGACAATACATGCATAAATCATATAAAACTACATAAAACATCATATTTACATATTTAAGATATACTTACCTCGACAACTTGCATTAAACCTATGAATTCACAATACTGTCCAAGTGTAGAATCTTCACAAACCACAATGTCACATCGCTCGAATCACCCAAATGCCTAACTTAAAAATTGGGTATAAAACGCTATATCGCGCTCAAAATCACTGAAATTGCGACCGATATATCGGGTCCAAGCCGATTTATCGGCGATTTTGAGTGAAAAATGCTATATCAGTTTGGATGTGCCAAATCCTTACGGCTAGGTGCCGTAAACGAAATATCGGCGTTATATCGGGGATATATCGGGGATATTTAAAACGCCGCATCTATTGTAATCAACAAAAGGCCTATGTTCCACGCACACACTGTAATCAATAAAACATACAGCCAGCATGTGTGCGCGTGTGTGGTGTGTTCTAGATCTTTATTGCAAAATCTATACCTTACCACATAACGCATCACTGATTTTGCCTGTATGACCTAAAACATACATTTTCAAGAAAGACATCTGGTAGTAATCATATAAGAGTTGACGATGAAAATTGTGGCCAAGGGCTTTAAGGTCCCATTTTATAACACAACTCATTTTTGCTTGTATATATGTTACCTCCCTTCATGTGCAGTAAGTGGTACTACGCGCATATGTGCCCGCACGAGCGGGCGTGCATTCGTGCATGGGTGGGTGTACACATGCACATACAAGAGAGTGTTTTTTGTGTGTGCGCATGCGTGTGTGTGAGAGAGAGGGGGGGAGAGAGAATTATTGACTAGTTAGAGAAGAACATGAGAGTCAGGTCCATTTCCTATCACTATAAGCTTACATGAACATCAGAAACTCATTTCATTGATTTCAGATAAGCTGATGGTGGCATTCAAGATGAAGTTCCATATGTGCCGATTATTTTCAATATTGTGTGAGATAAAGATGGAATAAGCATACGCAGAAATGTGGAGAGAATATTTAGAATAAAGGATTTAGATCTGCTAGGGCAAAGTTAGGAGATACCAGATATGAATGTAACTATAGCAAGAGTACAAGAATAAATGATGGAATAGCACACATGGATGGCAAAGAAACACAAGAAGGATCATGTATGCTCAGATTCATGAAAGAAAAGCACAGAATTTAAGTAGGATTGGACAACAGTGTCAGGAGGACCTACAAGTGCAAATGAAAGTTGAAGGGAAGGAGACAATCTATAAGAGAGCTGAAAAACCAGTCTCTAGTTGTGAGTTAAGGGGTGGGCAGTCAAGAAATAACATTTCCCAAACCACTTAGCTGAAATGGTTCTAACATGGACCATATAGACCAATAGATAAACTAGTTTGGGAAGTGAGATGACCATAGCTGCTGCTGCTGCTGCTGCTGTTGACTATCATAAAATATAACAACAGTGAACTGGCTTAACCCCCTATTCCCATTAATACAATACTCCCCATAAATTTATATATACAGTAACCTCTTGGTTAAAATATGAAAAAGTAATAAGTATCACTGTTCACTTTCCAGGAACAAAAGCGTACACATTGCTATAGCAGGCCCTAAAAGGACTAAAAACAGTAAACATTATGAGTTAAACATTTAGATTTGACAATTTTGGTCATCTCCATTTGCCCGCCACAACAATGGAACAATGCGCAGATGGTTGATTAGAACTGTTAGCGTAGAAAATAGCATCTGAAAGCCTATTCAGCAGTCTGAAGCTTGGGGATGTGTTGGGCCAAAGTAACATTGGAAACAAGTAGCAAAACTGTTAAGATTGTTAAAACTCCTGAAGTTAAATTGATGTATGAATAACGGATTGAGATGATGAACCATCCAAGCGTTGAGTAATGAAAGAGAAGAGACACACCTTAAGGAGCTGCCACCCATGACGCCATTTCCTTGAATAGTGCCCAACAGAATGCTCAAGAAATTCTGCATTTGTGGTCTGGCATGTCCCACTTCATGTGACAAAAAATTTTTAACAAGCATTTTCATCCCATAAATCTGCAAATTTGAACAAATGTGATCCAAATGAACATGTGATTGAGTATAAAACAAGACCTATATAAAAGTAGAACACAAGTTAATAGAGCAATATGACACATCAGAAACTAAAGCATTGTGAAATAAATAAGAAAAAAATTCAAACTTAAAAACAGAGCACGAGTGATGCTGAACGGAAGGAAAAATTAGGGTTTGTGGTAGAATTGTGAATGAACAAATCTAGGGTTTATAGAAATAGGAAAAAGATAAGAACATGGGTGCGGATGTTGGTCATAAAAGACTACGCATATTCCTAATCAAAGACCACTCATATTCCTAATCAGAACTACTACTCAAATCCTACCTCAGACTTTCCATCTCCTGTGTGAATAGCTCTTCCAATAGTTAGCTAGATTCTCAATGTCCCCATCAATTCTCCCCGGTTGGAGAAAACTCGTCCTTGAGTTTTAAAATGTGATATCCCGAAAATTTTTGAATGTAAAGGTTTGACTTGATGTTGGTCATGGCTTCGACAACTGTGAATTGCAGCAAATCCACATTTCATATAAGATGTTCTAGTCAAAAAGACTTGAAAGTGATCATAATCATCCAACGGTGTCAATGTGAAAGGCTAGATAAAAAATGACTTGTTGGACAAAGAAGTGATCAACTCTGATGGTAGTGACATTTGATCAAAGTGTTGCTTCAGGCTCGAGTTCAGACTCAGTCAATGGCATTGATCAACTGTTGCTTCAGGCTTGAGCTCGAACTTAGTCAGTAACACTAGACCAAAAGTTGCTTCAGTTTCAAACTTGGACTCTAGAGTTGATTCTAGGACCAACTCTGATTTTTCTTCTAGACGTACATCTAGCCCTAACTCTTGATCTGACTTTTGCTTAGGCATAGTTGGCTTTCGATCTAATTTTGGCTTGGGCATATTGGACTAACTCAACCATGTACAGTTTTAGCTTACTGGCACAAGTGCACATCACTTTCTCCGCTAAGTTTTCTGCAATGGATAGAACATTTTTGTTATCCCTCTCCAAAGAATCTAGGAGAGCGGAGAGAAGCTAAAAGGAGATAGCTTCACTCTCCCCTATCACAAAAGTCATAATAGTCTCCACAGATGAATTTATTCTCATAATGATCAGTCCTTATAGTCTCAAGGAAATGATGAAACATATGGAGAATCAAAAGCATCACATTCAAGATCTAGCACAACAACGCAAGACTGGACTTTGGCAACGGTTTCAAGTATCGAAACTCTCTTATGAAATGGAACAACTAGACGTGTCATCCAGTCCCTTGAAGGTTTCGACAATCATTTGAAAGATATCTTTCATAATGTCATCATCATATGGAGGCTCCATGTTATCCTTCTAATTTCACTAATACAAGACGCCAAAGCAACTTTAACATCCACATCTAAATATCTCAAAAAAAATTTCACTGCTAGTGTCTTCATTAGAGGCCGAAGGCATTCAACATTGACTCTGATAATGATTATTCCACTTTCGACAAGAGACCATCAGTTTGATCAAGAAGGGAGTAAAGATAATCCGCAGAAGAAGACAGAGAAGCAAGGCCTTTCCCAAACTCGATGAGCTTGTCTTCTAAAATACTTCTACTTGTTCGCCATTTCTAGCACCACACGAGATCTTTGAGAGATCTAGCATCCTTTTTGACTCAAGATCCACTAGGGGCTTGTTTGTTTCGTCGTAAAAGGTCGTGAGTCGCAAGTAACTTATGGCCTTTTACGACTTACGGTGTTTGTTTTATCGTAAGTCATAAAATGCACTTGCATCTCACTTACGATCTATTTACAATACAAACAATTAATTTTGTGGTCAAGCAAATCCCACTTACAGCACAAACAGTTAATTTTGTGGTCATGTAAATCTGTATTGCAAACAGTTAATTGTAATTAGATTAATATTTTTAAATTATAAGAAAAATTTTAATTCTTAGATTAAAGTTTTTATTACTAATTTAATAATTTTTTATGCATTTAACATTTAATTTTTTAATTTTTTTTAATATTTTTAATATTGACTAATATTTAATATTTTAATTATTTAATATGATATGTTATATTTTTAATATATTTAATTTATGTTTAATTATTTAATATTTAATATGTTATATTTTTAATTATTAATTAATTTTTAATTATTTAATTTTTAATATATTATTATTTTATATTTACTATCTTTAGTATCTATTGGCATTTTTTATTATTTTATTGCCATTTTAAATATAACTATATTTAATTATTTAATACATAATTACTTATTACTTAATATATTTTTTATATTTTTAATGTTTAATAATTTTAAATATTTTAGTTAATTATTTATTATATTACATTTTTAACATATTTACTTTAATTTTCAATTATTTAAGTTATTAAATAATTATATATTATTAATATTTGCTATTTTTAGTATGTATTGGCTTTTTTAATATTTTTAAATCCCCAAACAGTTAATTTTATGGTCAATTTTTTTTACTTACGACTTATACATTACGACAACTAACACCATAAAACACAATACACTTTCCCACTTACAATTTTATATTACCAACCAAACACCGTAAAATTTATTTGCATTTAACTCATTTACAACTGTAAAAGAGTTTACCACTTACGAATTATGACTTGCGGCCAATTACGACAACCAAACAGGCCCTATGACTCATAGGAGTCACCCATGAATCCAATGCCTCTCGAAAATGACTTGAATCGGCTTCAAAACGATCGAAAATGGCTCAAAAGAACTCAAAACGGATCTGAATCTACAAACGTGACGGTACTGCTGAGTCAGGTCGGGTCCAAGTTGAAGTGGGTCCGATTTGAGAAGGCTAGAGTTGATTCAAGTGAAGGAATCTGCAAATGCTTGTGGGTCAAGCTAGTCGGGTCTAAACAGTATCGGAACCAGATCAATTTGATATGAAACGGGGAACCTTGTGGTGATATTCAGTGATAAATCTAAATTTGCAACTTTTCACCAATAGTTAATGATCTCGGTAGGAAAGAATCTAAAACTAACAATGTCACAAATGGATTTTAACATTCATTGCTGGTAGTTTAGATCAATCTAGTCTCTAAAAACTAAATACAACACTCAATTAATTCAATGTCCTACTTACAATATCAAGTTCAATAATTAACAAGCATAATCAAAAACACACAACTCGCAATATAGTGAACAACAGGATATTTTGATAATAATTTAGAAAATAAATCTACTGTATAATCCAATTAATATCTGATGATCGGAAGAGATATTACCTACCGAGAGGCTTCACTCTCAGGCTCCCGTCTTGTATTTCCTGATTTGTTTTGTTTGTTGAGACCATGTTATCATTTGTGCAGGAGTTGCTTTGTTTGTTAAGGCCTGAAGGAGCTCGCGCATAGAGCTTCCGCGCATGGTGGTGGTGTTCAGGCTGGCGATGGCAAGGTGGAGAGTTGTGGTGGTGTTCAGGCCGATGACGAGGTGGCAATAGGGAGGACTCAGAGTTGGCACAGCAGCAATCGAAGAGGCTTAGATGGACTTTTTGTTTGACAACCGTTCGGCAAGGGTAGGGTAGCGACAGAGTTGAAGACAGTGGTGGCGGCGGCGCTGGTCGGATGTAGACGCGAATCTAGACTCGCGGTAGTGCACAAGGAAGAAGTGGTAGGGCCTCAACAGTGGCTCTGGACGATGGCACTGGTGGCGGTGGTGTGTTGTTGGTTGACACGGAAGAGGGAGAGAGGTCATGGGAGAGAAGGGCAGAGGAGTTGCCAAGCACAAAGAGGTCGCAGAGATGGATCTGCAGTCGGAGGATGCGGAGAATGCGGAGGAGCAGCCAGCTCGGTACGGTGCAGGAGGTATGGGAGTTGGGTTCGCTGTCGAGCACAGAGAAGGAGAGGGGAGGTGAACAGTAATGGGTTGTGGGTTTTCTTGTGTTTTGTTTTGATTTTTTTCTTTTTTTTGGATGAATGTAAAGTGGTTGAGATTTGATAGGTGGTGAAATCCTAATAGAAAGGGCTTTCACACTCCAATCTCATATTTAAATTTTCAAGTAGAAAATTCAAATTTCATTAATCAAAACTTCATTGAATTACAACTTATTGGACTCTTGCATTTATAAGCCTCCAGGACACTGCCTTTTCTCCACACAGTCGACGTGAAACTAAAAATTAAAAACAAGGCAAACAAACAAAGAGAAAATATAAACGACTCAATAACCAAAAAAAGACTCCAACTAAATAGCTCGATCTGTGAAGCCCTATGTGCTAGATGTCCGATCATTCTCCCTCGGTGTGAGAAAACTCAACCCCGTCGAGTTAGGTGTCGAAAGCTCTCCTCATGCTCTAACACGTCTGCGTCTGTTGCAACTCACCATTCAAAAATAATATTCATTTTCAAACAATCAGATATCATTAAAATACACCAGATAATTTAATTATCTAAAGTTTTATCAAATTTCACTTCTCTATTGGGGTGAAAATCTGAGAGTGGACTCAATATGAGGACTCTCAAAAAAATGGATCCAGGAAGGCTTACAACTAGTAGGCTGTTAGGATTAAAATAAAATACTTGTCATCCACTGAATACCAATATTAAAAATAAGACTATTTCAAACTCTTTAAAAGATATATAACATGAGCATTGTAATTTGAATTCTACAAGATTTTGAAAAATCTCACACTATGACGTGCAAATCATTAACAGTTCTCATGGAAATCGTTTCGGACTATTTTGAACCATCATAAGTTGTTAATACTAAAAGTTTTAAATTCTTTGCTTATGAAGCTCGCAAATTATAGTTAATGTTTCATTGTTCAAATAAATCACGGATTTCCCATGTGTATATCGTGCATGTGTGTAAAAAAATTGTGATGCAGACTCAGATATGCAGACTCAAAATACTCTATAATGAACAGTAGCAGAAAGAGTTTTATTTTGTGCCTAACAAGTACTAAAAGAGTTACTTAAATCGCTAGCGAACACAAAAACTTTAAGCACTTGGTTCAGTCGGTCAACAATAATCATAACCTCTATCAAAAGGGATTATTGGGCGCACCATCGTAAATGTACATAACAGTTTACATGTTATATTAGTAATGATGTCAAGGGATCTCCTGATAGGTAAATGCTGAGGGAATGTGCCTTTTTGTCGAACCGTAATGGAAAAAAGTTAAAAAACTGTAAACTTTGAGATTCTTTCATATCGGCATTCATTGAGCTCTTGGACAAGAGTCGACCATAGATGATAGCGTCTCTGATCTGACCTACATCTAGTGTTTTAAATGTCAGATATTGGGGAAATGTCAGATGTCGTAATCGAATGTCAGATTTCGGATTTCAGAAATATTTTGGGGCCATCTAGTAAATTCCAGACGTCATGACGAATAACAAATATATATATATATATATCCTAAACACCTTAACTAATGTAATCTTAAAATCTTATCAAGGTAATACATACACAAATTATGTAAAACTACATAAATATGTGTGGGATAAATATAATTACCTTAATAGTTTACATACACTCATTAACTCAATGTAAAAATTTCTCAATTATTCCAACTTCCAAGACCAACCAATATATTGGGTTTTTCCCGAAATGTCGGCCGACAAATCGGATTTTTCTCGAAATGCCGACATACATTTTACAAAACGACATTTCAAATGAGAATGGGAATGTGATGGTGGTGAGGGCTTGAAAACAAAATATCGGTCGATATTTCGGAAATGTCGACCGATATTTAAAACATTGCCCACATCCTTTGTCACTATATTGCTAAAAAATTATCCTCATAAAAATGGATGTTTATTGGGACAAGACACGGTTGCTTGACCTCTAGTAACAACTCATCAACTTACCTTTTAAGTTCGATTTGCTTGATAGAATCCAACCTAGGGTCTGACAAGTCGGAAAAATTAGCTCCTGAGATTAACTCAATGACGTGTTAGATATCATGCGACGGTGGTAGCTTGTCCAGGAAGTCTTCAGATAAGACATCATCAACCTCCGTAATCACAGGTGTGACTTCAAGGGGAATCTGAGTACTGTCTGTAGAAAAGACATCAGTAAACTATGTATTCACTAGTTGACTTCGAGAGGAATTAGAGCATTGTCTTAGAAGAGACATCAGTAAACTCTGTAATCACTGGAGTAGCCTCCTGAAGACTCAAAAGTATTGGACTCCTTAACGTTATCACATGTGATCTCTTCGTCAGAGTCATGGTCTTCTGATTCTTCAATCTGGTAAATGAATTCTTCAGAGTCAGACTCTGATTTTGTTACATGTAGTTTACCAATAACTCTGATTGGGCTTGGACAGTTGGCAGCAGCATGCCAATAACCTTGGCACTTGTAACACTTGATTTTACGACCAAGTGAAGTCCCTTGTAGTGTTCTTTCCTTTAGTGTTACTTTCAATGTTTTTGTCTTCAGTTTCTACCTTATATGCTGGTGTTTGTGCTTGAACCTGGTGTGGGTACTGACAAGAAGTGGACTTGAATGTTGGGGCCTAATCATTTTGGCTCCTAAATGTGTAACCCAACTTGAGAGCATCTAAATCTTGGACCAAGACATAAGTCTTTTAAGATCAATGGCTCCACATTTACAAAGCTCATGTTCTAGGTCTATTCGAAGCCCAGCACAAAATTAGGAAAAAGACTTGGACGTCACTCTGTCTGCCTATGATATTATAACAAGTAAGAAACTCGTCGAATTTGTTAACATATTCCTTGGCGGATTTGTTGTCTTGCGTAATTCGGCGTCATCTCTCAAGAAAATGTTGTAGTAATATGGTGGCACGCCTTTGAGTTCGTCCTTCATATAAGACCAAGTGTCTATTGGTTCTTGGCCACGAATACTCGCCTTTTCACCACATCGGTTACGTATTGGCTCGCTTGCATAGTCAGTTTCGTGACAGCGAACCTGATTTTCTCCATACAAGAGAGCGAGTACCAGGTAAAGTACCGGTCCACACTGTGTAACCAATCAAGAAAAACTTGAGAATCACTTAAATGACCAGAATAGTCCAGACGACCATCAAACGCTGATATATCCATAGTGGAGATGTAGGACTTTCTACATGCCATTGTGTTTTTTTATTTTTATTTTTATGCAAAAGAAACAAAATAAATTTTCCTAATAAATGCCTAAAACAAAATTCAATTTTCTACTAGACCTAATGCAAGTTTCCTATCTATAACATGCTCTGATACCAAATTGATGTGAAACGGGAAACCGTGTCGTGATATTTTGTGATAAATCTGAATTTGCAATGTTTCCCCAATAGTTAATGATCTCGGTAGAAAAGAATGTAAAACTAATAATGCCACAGATGAAGTTTAACATTCATTGCAGTAGTAGTTTGGATCAATCTAGTCTCAAGAAACCAAATACAATACTCAATTAATTTGAACAATGTCCTACTTGCAAGAACATGTTCAATAATTAACAAATATGATCAAAAACACACAACTCACAATACAGTGGATAGCAAGATATTTTGATAATAATTTAGAGAATAAATCTACTATATAATCTAATTAATAAGTTGATGATCAAAAGAGATATTACCTACCGAGATGTTTCGCTCTCGGATACATGTCTTGTGTTTGCTGCTGATTTGTTTTGTTTGTTGAGACTATGTTATCACCCGTACAAGAGTTGCTTTGTTTGCTGAGGCCTAGATGAGCTCGCACACAGAGCTTCCGCGTATGGTGGTGGTGTTCAAGCCGACGATGGCGAGGTGGAGAGCTGTGGTGGTGTTCAGGCCGCGGCAAGGTGAAAGTATGGAGGATTTGGAGTTGGCACAGCAGCAGCAGTCGAGAAGGCTTAGATGGACTTGATGTTCGACAACTGTTCAGCAGGGGTTGGCGGCAGAGTTAAAAGACAGTGGTGGCTGGGATGGCGCTGATCGGCTGTAGGTGTGAATCTGGAATCGCAATAGCGCACAAAGAAGAAGTGACAGGGCCTCGGCAGCAGCACTGGTGGTGGTGGTGTGCTGCTGGTTAACACGGAGGAGGGAGAGAGGTCACGAGAGAGAGGGGCAAAGGAGCTGCCGAGCACGAAGAGGAGGAGGTCGCGGAGATGGATCTGCAGTCGGAGGATGCAGAGGACGCAGAGGAACAGCCAGCTTGGCGGGCTATGCTCTAGGGCGAGGCGCAGGAGGAGACAGGGGGAGTTGGGTTCGTTGTCGAGCACAGAGAAGGAGAGGGAGGTGAACAGTAGTGGGTTATGGGCTTTCTTTTGTTTTATTTTGAACTTTTTTTTCTTTTTTGGATGGCTGAGAATGTGAAGTGGATAGGATTTGATGGGTGGTGAGGATTTGAGACAAGAGATAAAGGAGAATGAGGATAGAGTTTCACACTCTAATCCTAATAGAAAGGGATTTCACACTCTAATCTCATATTTAAATTTTCAAGTAGAAAATTCAAATTTCATTTATCAAAATCTTATTGAATTACAACTTATTGGACTCATGTCTTTATAAGCCTAGAGGACTCTGATTTTTCTTCATACAGTCGATGTGGGACTAAAAGTTAAAACAATGCTAACAAATAAAGAGAAATACAAACGACTCGATAACATTAAAAAAAATTCAGACTCCAACTAAATAGCTCGACATGTGGCACCCCATGTGTGTTGGATGTCTGCATCACGATTTTTGTTGAAGGGGAGGGGAGGTTCCTGCAGCTCGACTTTGAGTCGAAGGTGTTAGCGATGACTGAAGGCGATAGTGAAGAGAAGGATTGGTCGAGCAGACAGTCGGCATTATTGTTGACTATTGTTGGAAAAACCAGCGAGGCCGGCTTTGGCTCTGGTGATGTCGCAGAGCGGCAACGAGATTAGATCTGAAAGACGAGGTCGTGGATGAAGGTCGTGAAGGTTCATCGGGGCTCCAACAAAATCACAAATGGAGATCTAGGTGAGGCTTGGAGTTCAATTTAGGTTTGTGGGCTGACCTGAAGTCGGGTTGCAGATCTGGATCGGAGATCGAAGTCGACATGATCTCCGATGACAACAATGAGGCTAACTCGTAATCGAAGTCGAAGCGACGTCAATAAGGTCGATGGTGATTACAGTCGGCATAGTTGGAGACGACAAAGATTGGGGGTGAAGTCGGGGTTGAAATCGAAGTCGAAATGTCAGAGGACTAGCCGTGAGATGGTGGCCTCGCGGTGAGGCGTTGGTGGTCCGCAACTAGGTGCACTGAGAGAGAGAGAGAGAGAGAGAGAGAGAGAGAGAGAGAGAGAGAGATGGAGGGCGGTGAAGATAGAGGTGGTTGGTGATGGTGGCGGAGCTTGAAAGTTAGGAATATGGTTTTGGGAAATTTGGTGAGAAAAGGAAGATGAATAGTACATTTTTTTTACTTTTGGGGGTTTCAGGGGAATTTTCAATAGTGTAATTTTTTAGAAAACTACATAAATTTGATAAAAGGAGACTAAAGAAACCTAAATATAGGGTTTTGGATTTTTTTTGGAAAAAATTCAGGAATTTAGCTCTCAGAACAAAAGGGAAATTCAGGTTTTGTGGTAGGATTAGGAATGAACAAATCTAAGGAGAAAATGAGAATTCAGACCTCACACCCAGGAGAATCTCTCTCCCACTTAATGCCTCACGCACAAAAATTCAAAGAAACAACTAGTGTTTCAAAAAATTTCAATAACTCGTTATTCAAAAGAAAATTCTACAAATGTTTTTATAGATAAAGGCCACATGCACCACTCGTGTCTTTTCTTAATAATAAAAACTCATAATAGAAGTAAAAAGAAAAACTACTAAAATAAAAGACCACTCCTGTTCCTAATCAAAAGCTACTACTCAAATCCATCTCAGGCATTCCGTCTCCTGCGTAAATAGCTCTTCCACATAGTTAGCTAGATTGTTAATGTCCCCATCAAGCATCAAAACTATGAAAATACAATACCCTAAAGACTGTTAACAATATAATGTAAATCAAAATTTAGAAATAATACATAACAGCATTATAAAGGAAAACCATGTAGCTTTGAATGACTTGTCAACCATTGAATGTGATTTTTTCGGAGACAAACAAATTCCAAGATTTCACAGCATTCTTGTGAAGACAACAAACCTTTTTTCGACCTCTGCACTAATACAAATTTTTATTAACAATTCACTCCCAGACTGGAACCGCTCCAAGATAAGCCTTACAAATCCATAGGCTAAATAAAAAGAAAGAGCCACCATAAAAGATATAATGGAAAATTGTTCCATTATAAATTTTACTGAAAATTAAAGTTAAGCATCAAATAGAAGAGCAATATAGGTTTGAATAATTTGTCATGCATTGAATGTGCTTTTTCAGAGACAACAAATTTCAAGATTTCACAGCCTTGTAGCTTTGAATGACTTGCCATGCATTGAATGTGCTTTTTCAGAGACAGAAACTTCAAGATTTCACAGCCTTACTGTGAAAACAAATTTTTCTCAACCTCTAGACTAACACAAACTCATTCAGTCCCAGCATTCCAAGGTAGCCTTACAAATCCATAAGCTGAATAAAAAAGAGCCACCATCAAAGAAATTATGGAAAATAATAATTTTTACACTAAGTTGAAATTAAGAATCATAGAGAAAAGCCCCCTCCCCAAACAAAATTCAAAAGGTTAGAGGTCGCTTGTATATGGGTCTGAGGATAGGAATTGAACGTCTTAAAAATTGAAAAATAAATTATTACTGCCGTGCTATAGTCTGAAAGGATCCACACCAAATCAATTGAAAGGTATTGACATAAATTGGCACACATGCATGGTCTGTTATTTTGCAGAGAGAAAATATGCTAGCTTCCTATGTTATCTGAGATGTCATAATTTTCACTGGCACTGACCTTTAGTTTGCAGGATGAACTGCAAATCAAATCCCCATCACCGGAACTGTCTTCCTGTGTTGAATAAGCCTGTAAAAGTAATAGTATTCAGGAGAAGTTCATCAAAACTGAAGAACAATGATGAAATTGAAGAGTGACTATATAACTCCTTATATTCTGAAGTTATTTTCGTTATATATAGGTCCCTTCCAATGCTCATGTTTTCAATGTTTACAAGAACTACTCATAGAGAAGCTCTTTACAAAACATTCAATCTGGAAGAACAAACCACACGAAAAGTCTCCGTGATGCATTTTCTCAAAAGCTTAAAAGGTCTAATGGTGACACTCAATATAAATTCAAATAGGATACAGGATAGCTTATAATGATAAAATGAAGCTCACCTCCAGAGAGCAGAAAATTTTTTCAACAATAAATTGCATTATCTGCTCATCATATAGCTCATAAGTAGAAAAAGAATACTTTGAGATACAACCCAAAGCCTGTAAGACGGACGGGATATTCCGGCCTTCATGCAAGGAGATCATAAGTTTCTGCAGAAATACAATAGAATGATTTGAAATAATTATAGTTGCAGAAAAAAAAAAAACCATCAATCTACGACTGTGAGTGAATTACATGCCAGTACTGAGAAATCAGTTCAGCAAAGGAAACTATCAAAACATAAACCGAGTAAAGAATAGTTCTTTGGATATCAACATACAGTAACAATGCAGATGAACTTAGTTATCCAATAAATTATAGAGAAAAACTAAATGGAACTTCTTGCAATCAAAAGTTTAATCTTACTGGAGAAAGATTTGATAGTAACACTATAACTGTTGATAAGTCTGAGTAGAGTAGAACAAAAAATAGTGAGTTGTACTGGATATCAGTACAACATAGAAGGTTATTTATGTACAAGCATGCATATGTGTAGCTCAACTTATGTTGTTCTCGAGAGGAGGAATGGAGCGCTACTCCCTAGCCTACTAATTTTCAAATACAGTGAAATACTGAATTGTGAAACATGCATTTCTAACAGAAAAGGTAACATGCAACCGGGGCAAATTAAAAGGAAAGGAAGACCGCCTATAAATTACACATATGCTCACATATATGACATCCTATGTTCATATAAATTGCTATATATCCTACTATGTCTGTGTGCAATATTACATACTGTCATTCTTCCCAGATACAAAGCCAAGTCAATTGAAAAAGCAGCTATCAGCTATCTCATTCTTTAATAAAGTGAACAAAATCTGACACATTGTTTACACCTGGAACTGGTTCAGCTCTTACTCACTTCTCACTTAGGTCATCTAATCCCTCATAGACCACCGACCAAGCCTCCACACCCTCCACCCAAGTGAAGACCTCCCTTGTCACACTACATCCAAAGTGCAGCTCTGGTTAACCTATGGCCAGCGGCCCGACACGCATCTGTTGATCTTGATCTCACCCTCTGCACACTCGTAACCATGATGGAGGACTTCTATATCCATCCACCAAAATGGTGAACCTCCATTTGCAGTCCACCCAAGGTTTCTCACCTGGTCAAACTCTCCCTCCCTACATTCAGCCTCCTTTCATCATCCTTCTACTTGACTGTATTTCTTTTATGTGACTGGTCCCACTCAATGTCTCTTAGTGTGGCAACTTCCAAAAATATTATTATTGTAGAGAAACTGCTACACTCATGCAACGTTTCTGGAATAACCATTGTCTTTTCTTAAAGGATCTTAAGTGAAATGCCTGTACAAACTATTGCAACTTAAGGTATATGATCATGGTTTGTAGGCCAAGAGACAAGATCACACTGTCAACATATCAGAACTAAGAAAGTTATGTGCAAGATTACTACCATGACGTAACCATTTCTTGCCATGACAGACTACTAATAACAGTAACAAGCGGGTACACAAATAGTCCACAGTGCCAAATAGGTGAAAAATCAGCGACTGAAAGAATTGGCCATCTCAACACAAGCCATAGACACAACAGAATTATAGTGAGAGCTGATGCACCGTAAATGCATCCAGATCATAAAATAGGGTTTACCCATCTAACCCATTATAGTTTGTTTATTTAACAGTGAAATACATGTCTTCTAGCCTGAAAAATTCAAACCAGCTAAGCTTTAGTTTCACAAGACCCAGTTAATGATTTACATCTCCTACCGGGCCAACCTTCCTAGAACCTGGCAGTTCAGTCAAAATTGATCAACTGATACTAAAAGACGGTACATTAATTCAGTTACCCAGTTAATTGGTTGGCTTGATAATTGCATGCAGCAATCAAACATGTAGGATTTTCCGGTTAAAGCTAAAACAATGAATCCAACTTGATAAGTAAATAGATAGGTTGGAATCAGTTTATCTGGTTTAGGCAGGCTGGGGTTGGCCTCTGCATCTAGGCAGGCTGATTATTTAAACTTATCAAGTTTCAGCTGGGTGAAGTTGCATAATACATGGCTCTGAACCAAGCTAATGCCCTACCGACTGCAACAGGAAATGGGCAATCTAAACCATAGCAAGCCTGTGTGTCCAACTAAGTTTATGATGATATGAAGGCTCTTAACTAGACGAGGAGCGCAGGAAGGTCAGGGATATGAGGCTCATGAAGTTCATCACCATTAAGGACAACCAAGTAGCCATTAAAACATTGTTAAAGCACTAGCCACCCAGCACTTCTGACATATGTGCCTCCATGTTTTCCTCTCTACTCTCACTCCTAATATGTTTACAAAGTCTAATCCTACATTTCTGTACAACACAAAGGATTGAGATGATATGTAGTTGAACTACTTGTATGCAATGGGTTTCTGGCACAAGATTTGTATGTCACACCTTGATCTCTACAAGATTTGAGTATCTAAAAACGCTGGACAGCGTTGAAAATTGGCCCATGTAAATTCTACATCATGGATGGTGGGTTTCTTTGTAAAAAACACTTGAGTGTAGAACTGAAGGCAAACTAGAAGAATTCTTTTTTACTTTGGGTAATTTACAATCCCCTCGGGCCACCCACCCACCTAAGAAGCATGGACACGGACACAGGTCACGGGTACAAGACCAACACAGGGGACAACAATTTCTTAAAAAGTAAGACACAGGGACACGACGAAACGACACTAATATATAAATAATAATAAGAGTGCATAAATATGCATGCATAGTTATGTCTTGGTAGCCAAAAGTTCATATACATAGTCCAATGTGTCTTAACTTCTTACATTAGAATATATTTAATATTATCATAGTTTTATACAAGTTAATATTTTAATGATATTTTTGTTTCACTAAAGTAAAATCTTTGATATATAATGAAAAGTAAATAAATATCTAAATTATATAATATGAGCAAAAAAACGAAAAAAAAAGTGCCAACAAGTGTCATAAATTAAATAAGTTGCATATGATTGAGGATAAGTTCGAGAATTATACGAGAAGTGTCCAAGGAAGTATGTCTGACACAGATGTCCGCATGTCCGACGCGGGAACGGCTTCATAATAGAAGTACACGTGCTACATAGCCACCCACTATCATGAGAATTGTAGTTTACCACTCTACCAAATAAACCATCAATTTACTACCCTACATGGTAGAGTTTCCAAAGTTAGGTCCTTCTGTCTTGTTTGTGTCCCTAAATGTTTTTAAAATATAAAAAGACCTTCATTTGGTACCTCAAATTGTTGTTTACCCCCATCATGCCGGTGGGGAGAAGATGTGGCAACAAAGTAGGTGGTGGAGGTGGTGGAGACAAGTAACATGAAGATGAAGTGAGGAGAAAGCCAATAAAGACAAGGTAGAAAAAATTAAGTCAAGTTTGTTGAGGTTGAAGTTGAGCGGGATACCATGCCACCTAGCATGAGCATGCAGGTGGAGATGTCGTTGAGCTCCTCCATCAGGAACTGAGGATCGGCAAAACCCCAGCTCTTCACCCGCTCAACAAGAACTCGATGGAGCCACCAAATTGTAGGACGGATGGGTTGGTCGCTGGAAAAACGGCCTCCGCAATAGTTGTTGCCATAACTGAAAAAGATAAGCTGGGACAAAATGGGTTGAGAGAGTGGAGAAGAGGCAGGGTTGTGATTTTTAGGGTGGGAAGAAAGAGAAAGGGGAGCCGGTGGAGGTGTTAGTGGTGGTCATTTCGAGAGAGGAAAGGAGAGCGAGGAGAAGTGAAACTAGGAGGTGGCAATCATTTTGAAGCAGATGGGGGGTTTAGAAAAGTTTAGAGTCACATGTAGGCACATGAAGCGGGATTGGAGGGAGAACATAATGGAGGACCTAACTTGGAAACTGTTAGATAGTTGTTAGATGGTAAACCAGCGATTTTTTTAAGTAGAGGGGCAAACTGCAATTCTTGTAATAGAATTGGGGAAATTGCATAACCTTTTAGTCTTCAGTTCTGCATCATGCTCTAATGGGGACATCTAGTAGGATTTGTTTGATTTATGTAAGATCCCTACTTAGTAATACTGTATTTTTATTTTCTTCAAGTATTTATTCTGATTTGCAAATTATTTTTTATTAACTTAATTTATTAATTCTTCTTGTGATTATTAATATATTAAATATGCAAATTATTTTAAGATGGTAAATGTTAGCTTGACTTTATATTTAGTATTATTTTATTTTTCATTAACATTTCTTCTTACTAATTATTATTATTATTTTTATTTCTATTAGTTGTTAATATTAGTAGTAGTTAGTTTCATCATTATTATTCTTTAATTATTATTATGATTGGCTGCTATTACTATTAATGTTATTTTTTTATTAATATTGTTAGTGCTTATTAATTATTAGTAGTGTTCCTAATATTCTTATTTATTATTATTATTAGTTTTTCTATTCTTCTTGTCCATGATCCTTTTCCCAATATTTATTTCCATATCCAATTACCCAATTGGATCCTACCCGTTAAACCATACCCGTTAGCATTCAACCCATTAACCCAATACCTTTTATATAATCCTAATTCTAAACCCTAAGATTAAAACCTAAAACTAATCCTTCTCTCCTCCTCGTCCAAACGCAGCCGCTGCCACCATCTCGCAACCCCCTCCCCTTGTTGCGCGCATCCAGACCACGGGCGGCAAGCACCCGGCACTCCCTCGCCGGAGCTCCGCGAACACCTTCTTGTTGCGCCGCGGATCCCCTCCTTGGCGTGCAACAGTGCCTAGATCAGCCCCGTGGCGCACCTGAGCACCAAGCCGAGCCCCCTTTGGCTGCATCCTCCCTAGACCGCCGGAGCTCCTCCTCCTTGGCCGGATTCCCCGACCGGACCTCCTTCAGGCCGTGCCCCCTCCAGCCACGGCAGCCCAACAGCAGCACCTCCACGCCTTGCAAGCCACGGCAACAAAGCCCGCAGCATCCGTGCCCGATCACTCACGCCCACTGTTCTAAAAATCGGATTAATCGGCCGATTAATCGGCCGATTAATCCTATTCGGTGACAACCCGCTTAATATTACATTAATCGCTCTGATTATGCGCTCGGGCGATTAATCGGGTCCAAAACGATTAATCCCCGATTAATACGATTAATCCCCGATTAATTATTTAGGTATTTCATATGTTCTTTATTTGAAAAACTTCACTTTGTGTGTATTGGATCGCTAAGTAGTTTATGTTGTAATGTTGATGATTTGATAATGATCTTTTATTAAATAGTAGATGAATTGTTATTTATTAAATAGTAAATGAATTATGATATTTTATTATTGTATATTTTGCATAAAGTGATACTTATGTTTTATTATTTTTTATTATTTTTCAAATTAACTTATTTAACAATCTTTCTCCATCATTCTTTAAAGTTCATTATTTTGATTGATAAATTGACTATTTTTTTTTATTTATCTTATTTTGCAAGTAAGTTCTTTGATTTATATTTATGTTGCAAAATTTGAAATTTTGGATTACTAATGTGAAGAGATAAGTTTTATTTCTTCTTTTTTAATATTTATTCATATTGACTTGTTCATCATATCATGGTTTATAACTTCAATATTGTCTTGTATAATATTTAGACATTTTCAACAATTAACTGGACATATTCATATGTAGTTGTGTATAAATATAATTAAATATATTAAAATTTTCAAAAACGATTAATCCCTGATTAATCTCCGATTAATCTGATTAATCATTATTCAGTGTTGGACCGCACGAATAATGAAACCGATTTTTAGAACATTGCTCACGCCAAGGACTACGCATCCTCTTTCGCGCCGGAGTAGCACCACCATGCCGTGATCTCCTCCTCCCCCATTGATTCCTCTGAATTCTCGCAGCCTACGAGGTTCGTGGCCTTGATCCATGTCAAGTTATTGTCTATTATTTTGTTAACATCAGTTGAAGCCAATTACTTTCATCATTCAACACCAATTACAAATGAGACATAGATTTCCATTTTCAATTTATAAATATAAATGCTCCATAGTCCTGTTATGTGAACCGAAATCATATGCTTAATTGAAATTGTGTGTGTTTTGTTTCATGTGCGGCAAAAATCCTTACTCCGAATCATTTTCGGCTCTCCGCGGGATGCCGTTGATCGCCGTCGGCGAGCGCGAACGCACCCCACGCCCTTCACGGCGAGTTGCTCTATCCAACGACATCCCCCGCGGCCCTGGACGCCTCCATCGGAGCCTTCATCGGTGCGCCGCAAGATGCCCCGAGGTTAGCTTTATATTCTTGTATAATGGCGTTTGTGTAATTATTGGGAAGTTCATTTATTATTTGTGTTGGTGTGTGCGTGGCTAGTGATAGGCATGCATGTGTATGCATGATGTATTTGTGCATGCATGGATGTTAATTAATTAATGTATAGGTATATGGGTAATTATGCATTAGTATATATGTAAGTAGATAATATGTAGGCATGTTTATATATATGTATTGTTGTGTATGCTTGTATACGTATGTGTACGCGTACGCGTATATGTTCGTATGCACGTGTGGGTGTTTAGCGTGCATTTATATTTATTTGTATGTTCGGTTGCGTGTTACAGTATTTCGGACCCGTTCGGTGAGATCCGAACCGTTGCAGGAGACCCGGAACCGATTCGGATTCGTGTCATTGTGGACCCGATACAATGGGGATTCGAAGACCGATGCATGGGATGGTTCGTAGACCAGTACCGGTTCGTGCAGTGAAGACCAGACGGAGATTCGGTTCCGAAACTGCGTCATTTCATGTGAGTGTTCGTTCTTGCGTATTTATCGTTATTGATATGCTTTACATGTTGCCTTTACCATTTTATGTGACTTTCCGTTATACTTTACTAGTTTGATTGCTTGTACCAGTTCATGAGACATATATGATTGTCCACTTTATTCATGTAGTTGACATTTGCTTGTATTAGCGGTATTTCAGGTGTTGGTAGTTTTTCCCTGTTGGCTTGGGCTTAGTTTGATATACCTTTAGACTGTGACTTGACTCGACCTATTGATTGGATAGATTAAGTATATAGTTGAGCATCAGATATATGTGGATCTTGTATTTGGACATTAAGATATTAGAGTTATATCATTTCATGAATAGATGATTACTGTTTCAGATTGGGACTAATTGTAAAGGAAATTGGACTGTATACTAGATTGAGCTTATGTTGGATTGGTTCAATATTGAGGTTTACTATCTACAATTTATCTGAACAATTATCAGACTTAATATTCCTTACTTGGTGATAATTCAGTTAAGAATTTATTCAGATATTTGAGGACAGATTATATATTTCATATAGAGTACTTTCCAGACTTGTTATTCTTTCATTGGAAATAACTTAGGTGATGATTCATTCGGATATTGATGATGGATTTGATATGATGTTACTTTACTAAGAAATTGGATCACTTGATGTTTGGATCAGAATATAGAGTTAGTTGGAGTTCGAGTCGAACTGGGATTTATGTTATTTACATTGGATATTGATCAGTATTTAGATGTGACTGATTTTGTTAGATTGTGACTAGATGGGTGGATATCTTACTTTGGACTTCGATATGTGATATCATATTGGTTTTGGATTATTAGAAGTAAGGGCTCCTAGATGTTTCAACTGATTATATCATTTGAGTAAGGATAAGTTGTTAGTATTAACTCATGAGTGGACTTATTTTAGATTGCGGTTCTTTGAGGATGTTTCGTCTTTAGATATGATTTCGGTATCCATTGACTTGCTGATCTCGAGGACATGCCATGTGCTTCATGTATAGATATTGATTACATCAGTTAATAGAGATTGAGTTATTATGATGGTGATCTATTCGATGTTAGTGATCTTGTACTTCAGAGCTATCAGATAGCAATTATCAGTTTATCAGTTATTGGTGAGACTATTTGTTGGTGATCATATTCTGTGTTCAGAGTTTATATGAGTTGGTAGATATTTATATCAGCTATTGTTATATGCAGTGCAGGCATACGAGATATTGACTGGTTCTAGATTAGACTGTCTATTGAACAGTATTTGGAATAGTTATTGTAATAATCTATGTTATGAAAGTTACTGGGAAAATATTGTTGGACCGTAACACATTCATTGTTATATTGTTCTACCGTTTATACGGTGATATTGTTCACATTGTTATTGTTACATTGATATTGTTACTGTTACCGTATCGTCCCAGTAATCGAAATAACATGGATATTGATTGTTGTGAATGATAATGTAAATTGACAACTTACACCGGGATTGGGGAAATTGATGGAGGAGACAGCGTCTGTATTTTGGGTGGACCTAGGATACAGGTTGCGCAGCCGAGATACGGTTCCACTGCAGGGTTCCGGGGGATGACTGACATCCCGTATTGTCCATATTGTATTGTATTGACACATTGTTATTGTTATTGTTATTGACTACCTAGCGGTAGGACCTGATTCAGCGCCAGGTGATTGGGCCGTGGTTCCGGGTATGTACGGAACCCACCTAAAGCATGGACAAAGTCTCTTCTATTAATTTCAATAACTTAGGACCCTGATTGACACGTGTAGTAGGCGTAGTATGGGATGCGCCTATTACAGGTGGCAATTAGTGTTCGCTGACTAATAAATAATAATGAACTGTTAATGTATTGTGACTGGCATTAATCACCTGACTGTACATTTGTATCACTGTGATAGACACATGACCATAACCATGACTGGATTGTATTACAACTAGTGACATGCTAGGTTCACACCATAACGTTAGTGTTGTTTACAGTTATGTTAGTTACCTTGTTTTACATACTGGGTGTTATTCAGTGTTTATCATGTTATTCAGTCTTTTTATATCTGCAGTTGATCTTACTATTATATATATGCACATGGTTTCTTCTGCACGAGCTCTTTCCCCTTTACACACACACTCATTATAGTCGCGTTCTGACGACCCTGGATTTGCACGTCCAGATATTGGACGGTTGGTTTCCTTTGTGCAGGTATTCGTTGAGGCCGTATGCTTCGCAAATAGCTGGAGCTTCTTCCTATTTTATTCTGGTACTCTTATCTTTTTAGCTTTCATATTATTTTCTGATTCTTGTCATATCAGCTCAGTTCTTATTCCAGTCACTATTCTAGCTCTTGATTCATATGATATCATGTGTGGTTGACTATATGTATTATTGCAGTGATCGATGATTATTTTATTTCTGATTTATAGCTTGTTCAGGTTACAATTGAGGCTTAGCGTGTATACGTGGGGTATTTTCCTCGCGTATATGCGTCGCCATAACGTCTCCGTATCTTTAGGATCGGGGCGTTACAATTTAGTTGTTGACTTATCTTATCTTATTGTAGTTTGTTTTAGTTGTTATTATTGTTGGTTGGTATTATCCCACATCGGTTGTGGTGGGAGTAATTTTTTTGTAGGCCTATATAAGGCTGAAATTATCATTGTTTTCTCCAGTTAATGATTGATAATGAAAATTGTTATTTGAGCATTTTGAGTAGCCTGTGTGCTTCGGGCGAGAAACCCTAGGGAGAGATTCCCAAACCCTATCTTGGGAGAGAACCCTAGGTTGAGATTTCCTAGAGTTCGTCCCCCATCATTTTGGTATCAGAGCCAAATCCTGGTTTTTTTCACTTCTTCCACAAAATCCTAACTTCCACAAAAATCTTTTTTTTCTCCACCAAAATTCCACAAATTCCCAAAACCCTAGTTCTTGAAAATCAAAAAAAAGAAAAGAAAAAAAACCTAGATCTGGAAAAAGAGAAATTTTTTTGGGATTACTGTTCCGTGAACAGTAATCACACGACTACTGTTCACGTGAACAGTAACCCGATTACTGTTCACGTGAACAGTAAACCCCCGATTACAGTTCACATGAACAGTAACCCCCCAGTTCCTGTAAATCTCCCCCCACACAAAAAAAACCAAAGCTCGCCCGTTCGGAGTCCGTTTTGAGCTCTGTTTGAAGCATTGGGTTCGTGACAAAGCCCCGGAGCTATTAGATAGATTTTCGCAGCGTTCAAGCAGCAGAGACGACCTCCACAATCCCTATTTGGTGCTGCTATAAGTCCTGCAACAGTCCGATTTGGGTCCAGTTCGAGCCTTTGAGATTCTTGGGTAATTTTTGAGCTTATTCACTGAAATTTTCCTTATGGGATTTTATTTTTTTGGTCAATATATACATACTAATGGTGATCCAAAGGAAATTGAATGAAAAATGTATACGGCTGTCCCGACTTTTCGTGATTTTATGACCGTTACGGTTATGAAGACTGGGAGAGCAATCTTGAAACTTTCTTCAATTATTTTTCTCTGACATCTGAGCAAAAGTGCCTCTATGCCCGAATGAAGTTGGTGGGAGAGCCATATTATTGGTTAGAGAACAATCATAAGTTATGTCGATATTGTTTTCTCTTGCAAGACTTTCTTCGCGCTCGTTATGCTCCACCCATTTCTTCATCTGAGTCAGACTATAAAGAGCCCAATGTTGAGCAAGAGCCCGAGAGCCGGTCAATCACAGATCTCTGCACTAAGATTCGGGTGGCCCTAGAAAAACTTGCAGCAGGTCAGGCTGCAAAGAGGGACACAGATCCAGAGCCTTCAGCCCTTATCGAGCCTGACATTCTTGAGGAGCCAGGGTCAGAAGTTGTTGCTGAGTTGGAGCACGAGCCAGAACAAGATAATGCAGCTAAGATAGGGCCAGAGCCAGTAGTTGTTGATGAACCCGAACCAGAGCCAAAAATAGAAAAGCCTCTTCCTCTTGTAAAGAACTCAGTAGATCTATCAGCGGAGCTTGCCATGGAGCTAATGACATCCACACCACCTATGAGGGTGTCAGTGTCCCAAAGATCACTTGACTTGTACGATCCTTTGCAAATATTCCTACAGGAGACAGAGTCACAGGAGTTCAGACTATTCATGGTGCGAAGTACAGTTGATTTAGTTCTCATCCTGGAGGATGCGTCTCTTTCTGTTACTTGTGCATTGCTTGAGTTGTCATCCTATATAACAAATCTGTCACAGAAGTCAGTCTCACCCACACCGCCTTGGTTCAGCCTTGATGCATATATGTTGGGTCCACGGCCACCACCATGGCCCGATTGAGAGTTGAGATCTGCATTCGACAGGGTCCAGTTTTCCCCAACCCCGGAAGAATGATGGGGACATCTAGTAGGATTTGTTTGATTTAGTTGTTGACTTATCTTATCTTATTGTAGTTTGTTTTAGTTGTTATTATTGTTGGTTGGTATTATCCCACATCGGTTGTGGTGGGAGTTATTTTTTTGTAGACCTATATAAGGCTGAGATTACCATTGTTTTCTCCAATTAATGATTGATAATGAAAATTATTGTTTGAGCATTTTGAGTAGCCTGTGTGCTTCGGGTGAGAAACCCTAGGGAGAGATTCCCAAACCCTATCTTGGGAGAGAAACCCTAGGTTGAGATTTCCTAGAGTTCGTCCCCCATCATGCTCTCAACAATCTCATGTACATGAACTCCAAAGACTTGCCAGGGATTTATTTAGTACATGTTATGGAGATCTCTAGGAGGATGATTTGTTCAAAAGTGCAACAATATTAAACAGCAAACTTATCCCATCTTTATCATGCAGCTTACTTGACTTTATACCTTGCATAATTTGAAAAGAGTAAGATCATCTGAATCATCAATCAGTGCGGCAATTGCAGAAACAGCATATTTTGATTGAGCACGTGTTCCTTCAAGGCATTTTTGCTCCAAGAATTGATAAATATCACTACAAAATGAACAATAAAATAGTGATACCATGGTTAGACAAATATATGGATAAAGATTAAAGAAAGTCAGAGAGAAGTAAAAGAAAGTTTTCAAGTAGCTTTATCCGACATTAAATGCCTCACCCATGCCATTGTCTTAACAACGTTAACAAAACATGTACTCCACGCATGTTGTCCATATTTAAAAAATTAAGAAAATAGGCCAGACCATTCTGAGCGGCATAGGAAACAACTGACCTGTGAACATGTCCAACAACTATTTGTTGTGTTATGGACCATCTTGGGTTCCACTTTTATTTACTATGTGTATAAAGGTTGGCTAAACACCACTGAATTTTTTTTATCTATTTTCAAACCTACCATTTTACATTGATGAACCATCACAAGAGCATGATTGACACAATTATAAGAGAGAGCTACAAGTGTTTTTGCTAACAAAAATTAGCATTTACATGTATAATATTATTATGGATATACGAATTTAATTGCATGTGCATGTGTGTGCACGTGATCGGTCACTAATATTACATATTTATTATCACATTTTCATATTTATTTTGTAATAAAACTCTGCTTATTAACCCATTTTAATGGCTAATGGTGTGCAGGATAAGTAATGGAGAAAGAAGAGAATATACCGATTTATCCAATTAAATCCGGAGTTTTAAAGATAGGATTTTCTAGCCAAGCAAATAAACGAAGATCTACTCAAATTTTGAGGTTTAGAAGCAATTCTATCTCAAGAAACCAGCGTATCTAAACGATAGAGATCCACGCACCCCGGATCTGGCCCAACGGCCAGATCCTTGCTGCGGAAACACGGTGGCCGTGTTTCCACGGCAGCATAGAATCTGTTGGGGGAGCGTTAATGCCCCCTATCTTCGTACTCTCTCCCCCAGTTCATTTCTCCTATAAATACCACCATTTCCGAAGGCAAAAGGTCACCACTCCAGCAGAGAGTTTATAATTAGGCTTTTCTCTTTAGGTTTAACTTAGGTTTTGTTTTTCTTTATATAATTTTATGTTCTTGTAAACTTAGATTAGAGAAGAGATTTACGAGAGAAGGAGAGGAAGAGTTGTATTGAGAGTGACACCTATGTAATACTTTCTCTTTTCTTTCATCGTTTTTCAATCGAATAGAAGTTTATTTTTTCATCTTATTTTTGTTTTACTCGCCTCTTCTGTGACTTGTAATCCAAGTGAATCCTATAGCCTCGAATCTGCCTAACCCTTGCAAGTGCCACTGATGCCTTATGGTGATGGATATCTACTTCTAATTGTGTAATAGTTTAGTATTCTTTCTGCTTGTACTTTTACTTAGACTGGTTTGGAGTAGGAAAGATCTTATATGCCATATTGTGATCGCTTTCAAGCCAAGGTAAGTAGTTGCAACGGATCCAAGGTAAAACACGCGTTGAAGAGGTAAGTGAACTTTTATTTTCTTTTCTTTCTTTTAATTTCTTAGTTTAGAATCGTTCTAAAAACCAACACTTATTCTTTCTTTATTATTCTTTCTTCTTAACTTAGTTTAGATACACTTCCAAACACAAACACCATCTTCTATCTTCTCTTCTCAACTCTTAACACTTTTTCTTTTCTTTTCAAAAACTAAGAAGAAATGTTTTAACCAATCTAGTAATTTAGAAAGACTTACTAAAAGTTTCTATCGCAGACTCGCAGTCCCTCTTTGTGGATCACGACCCGCATAGCCACTTACTATAGCGGTAGTATTGAGCGACCTAGCACTCTCTATCTCTCATTTCTAAACTTTACATTTCATGTGCAGGTCCAGCTTCAATCAGCGCGCCCCCCAAACCATGTCGATAGCCACTTTGTCCAACTTTTCATGATGATATATCTGTGTTATGCTTGCATCTACAACCTGTGGTTGTAGTTTCTTCTAGCCCCATATAAAGTATAGACTTTGACAGCTCGAGTGCCAACTGTATGCACAAAAAGTTGAAAAACACAACACCATAGACTTGCAGCACAAAACATTTCCACAAAATGAGTCATTTTCAGAGTGTTGCTTAGTGAAGAAGAAACATTTTTTATCTTTACATCAAAAATTGATTGATGAAATAATTTTGAAGTAGCTCCTAGTTCTAAACTTCTGTTTCACATACAGAAAGTATTACGTTATGGGACTGTGACCCTAATCAGGATGGTTCATTTAGCAAATCATTACCTCTTCATTGAAACTCCACTGTAATGACCTAGTCTAGATGAACTTTGAGAGTTTATCCTGGTTTCATGCACTTAAATTCAGTGTGATCAAAACAAATATGCCTATCAGCAGCAAGTTAGGTTTTTCAAGGTTTGATTTACACTAAGGTCTTCTCTTGCTCATACATGCCCTGTTAGAGATTTGGTACCAATTCATGGAGTAGATGTTTATAGCCAATCATGAATCTTGGTCAAAGTCATTTGTGGGCTTCCTCAACTTCATAGTGGAGCCCATTTTGATAAAAATTGGCTTGAATGATAATGATGATGCTGATGGTCCCCTGTCCTATGAAAGTATATGCCAAAATACATTAAAGTATACAAGATGTACAGGCAAAGGAAACGAAATCGCTGAAATAGACGGTCCTGAAAACTCATCCAGAAACCAAAAACCTGATATACCTGAGTTTAATTGAAACATAACGACCTGTTCTGGCTAGAATCTGAAGAAGCTTTTCAATTGATAAGACAGAGCCCTCCACGAGCAATTTTAACAAATTTTCTTCAGATCCCCTTAGCAGGGAGGGGAATATGTTTACAATAGTCTACCTCATAGAAGTTCAACATGAGAGAAGTCAGCATACACGAGTTATCAGAAAAAATGAAGCATACATGATAAATAGACATTCTGTGTATAAACTGTTCCAAAGCTACACTAAAATGTAGTAAAAACTTATACGGGGACTCAAGCTCATTACTCGTGGCAACTAGAAAAACAACTGCTACTTTGATCTAATTATTACTCCTAACAAATAAATAATACTTGATAAAATATATGATATACAACTTTTTGTTATCCTTCTATTTCATAATACTTACAAGTCATAGTGAGAATCCTACTTTTGTATTATTATTTTTTTCATATGAAGCATTAATTAAACACAAATCCACAAAATTTAAGAGCTAAGTTGAAACCTCTGCAACTAACAATCACATCATGCATGTACATTGAATTTGGAATGACGAGTTAAATATGGATATCCAGCAGTAAATATAAAATTCCAACAGTGGGAAAAATAAATGGAAAACATGGAGGACTAGGCAAGGCCAACTACGACCACAAGAGAACCCTCAAGAATGGCAGCTAAAATTTGATGTGAAAGTTTGAAAAGAATAAATGGAAAAATATGATCAATAACCAAAGAAAGAAAATGAACTATAAACAAACGAAGACTGTGGCTGATATATACATATGCTGCTCTAGTAACAGAAAGCATCACAATGCAGATAAGTTTCATTCTATTGGTCAATATATCTGTCAACATAGTAGCATGTATCTGGTGACTGAAGGAGCAAGTGAAGAAAAAAACAAAGAATGAGAATGTAGCAAAGAATAATAATGCAATAACAGCCACACAGCCCATGGGCTTCTCATATAAAGCAGTACATGGCAAAAGCAATGTGCCTACGCACATCCATGCATGCTTTAAATATTGCTATCAACCTACAGAAGAAAGAGTTATGGTGGATAAAAGTCTGAGGACAAATCATTTTTTTCTAAGCAGACAAAGTGATATGGATCAAGTCCAAGAAAATAAGCTCATTCAACTATTCTCTATAGACAATCTGTAAGTTAAAGGGTAATAGCACAGATGGACATACAGGTTATAAACTTATAACATAATTCATCTATTTGCATAGTGATCAGATAATTCTCCATTAGAATGATAGTAATTATTGCATGAGGATAAAATACAGAGAAGGTAAAGATAAAACAAAGTATGCATCAAGCAGAACAATCAATGGAAAAGTGTCATAGACCGCCCCTTATTTCACTTCAAAAAAGCAAAGAATATATTGCTAATTATTCTTCTACATAATTAGGTGCCTCTTCATAGAATTGATGTGCATTCAGAATTGACATTTGCTTTAAGCTCAAGGGTCAAGGGTGTTAGAGGAAAAAAACACTGAGTACTGATCTTGTTCCATGATGCAAATGAGTCGAAATAGTAAGAGTGCAAACTGACTAACCAACAAAACAGAATTTGTGATGTAAGGTTGTGGTATAATTGTTTGTGTTACGATTAATAACAATTCCACTCATGAAATATATCAAACTTGTTTGGTTCTAGCTCACTCCCAATCCCAAATTTGAGCTTGCAGCAACAATAATGAGAATAGAATTGTAGCATTGCCACAATTAATAATAACTACACATAAGAGAGAGATGATCCTCTGGACACCAAGAAAGACCTAGCCTTAGCATGTGAATACATTCGCAATGAAAAGATCCACCTGGACCATCCTATTAGCCTGATGTGATATTCTCTGCATATGAATTATAGTTTATCTAGTGCTAAGACAGCTCATTTAAGTTAAAGTTACTGGTGTTGAATTTTGCCATACTGCAAAAATTCAGGTATCATTAGGTACAAGGTACACCCATAGAGCCGGAATGAGTCAATCTCCAATGATCCACATAGCTAAATGGGTGGTGTATCTGTAATAGACGCATTACCAATTGGTGATCACGATGGACATGTGATTGTGAGTTTTACATAAGAGTATTTTTGCATTGCAAGTTTGAGATGTCTAACAGTATATGTGTTATGTTTAAGAATCCGCTGGTGCTATTTGATGTGCTTCAGAAAAATGTGAGTTAATTATAGGGTCTTTTCTTGTTAGTTAGAAGGGTGTTCTATGTCATGTTTGGTTATTTAAGAGTCTCTCCTACAAATATGCAGTAGAGAGTCAGAATGGGGTTGTGTCAGATGGAATTGCTTTAAAGGAGAGAATCTAAGACTGTAAGAGGTAAATTTGGAGTCAAATTAGAAAGTAAGGAGAATAAATATCTAGAAAGTGTGATCTATACAGGTTAAGAGACAGTAAAGGCCCTGTATGGAACTTTAATATACGAACCTCCATGTGAAAATAATAGAGCTACTTTCGCATGGAGAAAAGAAAGAAATAGGGGTACGGCATAGCCACATAAGACAGTGGGGATACTGTAATCATGTTTCTGAGTTTGTTTTTTAAGATAGGTTAGGGTGCCTTAGGCATTGATTTTGACTTATCCAAAAGTGTTTTCCAGAAAATAATTTTATATAATTAAAGTGTTTGTATTTTGAAATATTAAGTGCTTATCAAAAATATCATTATTTGAAAAAGAATATTGTTAGGAGGAGTTTGGATAAGATTGGATGTGGGAAAGAGAAAATTCAGCTAAGATTTATAAAAACAATCAAAATAGAGAGAAGAACTAGATTCTCCAAAATTGGTGGGTTGGTGGGAGATCATGGGAGAGAAAAAAAATGGCAGAAAAAGAGGTGATCACATGGGTACCTTTTGGCTTCTGCAGTGGAGAGAAGCTAGAAAATCTATATTCTCCAAACTGCATCTTTTTGGCTTCAACTTTTTTCAAAATGTTATTTTTTCAAGTGATTCTCAAACATTAAATTTTGTAAGAAAAGTATTTGCTTTAAAAGCGGCAAACGTACTCATTAGAAGCAATGACAACCACACCCTCAGAGATTGTGTGAGGAATATTTGGTTCAACTATTTGACTTGTTCTTGCGTTGTTGAAGAATGGGACTGATTGAAATGTTAACGATGAATTGAATAAAAGTTAAGTTTGTGGGGATATTATCTCTTATTTCCACTCTTTCCCTTACAGTTCTTCCCTTATCCCTCTGCGGAAATTTTGGACAAGTAGGCTTCTCAAATTAAAGCCAAACTTTAGTTGGTCAATATCCTTTTTATCCCTTTCTCTCCACTCTGTACTATGGTAAAGTCATTAGCCCCCCAAACAATAACACCCCCAGTGCTTCTTCCCAGGTCATCCTCAATATTCCTAAAACTGTAGATCCTAAACCTAGTTTACACAAGTTTCCTGTCACCGTATTGATCATGCATCTTCTTCACTTGTTTTCTCCCAATGTTCTTGGATTGAAGGGTAAATGTACATGTGAATTTCTTTTTTGTGATTTTTGTTTTGGAACTTAATTTATTACTTGTGAGCATCCAAAGTAGCTTAAGATCAAACTTTGTCACTTAAGAATAGATTCTTACTCTTCTGCAACAACTTTTACAATGAGGTGTCCCTATTAGAGTTTCAAATGCAATAGGAAGGATCAACAGTCATATCACCTAACACGACCACCTGATTCAAGTGAGGCATTAATTTACAAGTTACAAGTAATCAATACAACTCATTTCCTTGATGATGACATAAACAGCAAGTCATGTCGATAAATGTCAAGAAATAAGAATACTATAACAAAGAGAGAAGCAAGAGAATACAGGAAAATATGTGAAGAAACGTAGCATGTTCTAAGTGAAACAAGAAAGGAAGAAGGTAAAAGATAAAGTGACAAGAAAAGGAAAAGAAAATTTAGAAGGGTAAAAAAGGGATAAACCTCAAAATAGGGGTTCCTGACAAGCAGAATGGCTCATTTATAGGCAGGCCAAAGAGAAGAATAGGCAACAGAGAGAAAGGAATGAAAGGAAAAGTCGGCCTACCTTCTTGGGGTTATGTATGTGTGTACGTGTGTTTTAGAGAGAGAGAGAGAGAGAGAGAGAGAGAGAGAGAGAGAGAGAGAGATGGCTCCTTAAGGGAAGAATTTGGAGCTAAATCCTCCCCATTAAAATTTGATGTTAGTAAATCCAAGTTGAAGATCAACTCCATTGAAGTTGATATGTATCATTTAAAGTGCCTAAAAACTAAAATTAGTGTTATCAAGTATTTCCCCTGTGCATCAAGTTGATACAAAATGGACGGTCTAAGTAGTGAGTTGCTTAGTTAGACGTAAAATAAGTGTTGTGTAAGGGTTTTTAGTTGTTTATATCAAATGGTATGATCGAGAGTTTGTACAAAATCATAGATCTAAATATGCTACTTTCCACAGTTTATTTTGTTTATATTGATGCATGAGCAAAAAACTTTAAAATAATTGGTTTTTGGTTTTTAGCCCCTTTAAATTATATAGATGAACTTAATGGGGTAGATCTTTTATTTGATTGGCCTAACAGAGAATTTGAGTGGGAAAGATTCAGCTCCAAATCCTTCAAGAAGTGGCCATGTACGCGCGCACACACACAAAACACGTGGGTAATTTCTTGAGGCGAGAGATCCAAAAATGGTACGCATGTCAGTAGGTCTAAGTTGTTGAGACTCGTGTCTAAAAGGCATAATTAGCTGAGCACCTTGTGTGTGTGCCTCGACCTAAAATACCACCACAGCATTAAAGGAGATGCCTGGCAATATGTAAGGCGTCAAAGTGGCGCCTTGCCTCCCCTAGACGTGCTAGGGCCTTTAATACAATAATTCAGATTATATAGTCAAATTGTAATAATGAGAAGTGTCATACTGAACAGACAAATAGAAGTAAGATCATCATCTTCAAATCAAGCTGACGCCCTACCAACTGCAAAAGGGCTGAACTGACAAAATTGTTTTTAAAGCTAATGGCCATTTTAAGATATGGCGCTAAGCATGTGAAAAGGTTGCAAAAAACCACCGATAACTCCTCTCATTCACTCCTAAAAGAAGGTCGGTTTCAGAGCCTAGTAGATTTTATGGGAAGCCTTTCATAGGAAGTTGGCACAGGCTCTAAGGGACTACCATGTCGAGGCTGGTCATAAATTATTTTCAGGTTTTTCCCTTATGGGGTTTCACTCTAAAACCAACTTTATTTGATGGGAAAAATATGGTGGTGGTTGTGATGATGATGACTGAAAGAAAATCTTTATAAATATTATAACATGAATAAATTATTCTGTGTGCGTGTTAGAGAGAGAGAGAGAGAGAGAGAGAGAGAGTAAAGAAAAGTACTAACAAGTAGAAGATCGGTAGAAGCCTGCACATATTTATCACCACCATCATTCCTCGTTAGAAAATCTTCAAAGATATGGTGAACAAGTTCCTCGTCAAATATTGAGTGAGAACATTTTGTGGAGAGTATTTTAAAAAAATCGTAACATTGATGATCTTTTCCTATCCTCTTCAGAAATGAGTCCTGAGAATTTTACAGGAGTTAAAGAAATAAAAAGGAGCAACAATCAATAAGGGAAAATAATCACCGACAGAGAATGGAAAGCAAGAAACAAAATATAAACATCAGGGTAAAGTCATAAGTGGGTTGGAAAAACTTGAAATCATAACTACGGACAAAAAACTCAGGTCCAGTTATACAATTTTTGACAACAATATGACAAGTACGTAAAATGACAATAGATGTAACTTAATATTGCACATTTAATTGTGAATACGCATTCCTTTGTGCACGGATAACTTTAAGCAACATGTTCAGGCATGTTTCTCACAACTAATTAAAAGTCAAGTGCCAGTAAAGAAGGGTGACATCATCATGAGAACATCCTAGATGTGCACACCAATAATCTTAAACAAATTAACAACTTACACAAACTGGTAGTTCTTAATACATGGTTTTATTTTGTCAACAAGGTTATATGGCAGGACCCCCACATTCCTCTGTGCACGGATAAGTTTAAGCAACATGTTCAGGCATGTTTCTCGCAATTAACTAACAGTCAAGTACCAGAAAAGAACGGTTACATCATCATGTGAACATCCTAGATGTGCACAACCACAATCTTAAAAGAAGTAACTACTTACACAAACTGGTAGTTCTTAATACATGGTTTTATTTGTCGCCAAGGTTATATGGCAGGACCCTCGCTCGATCACCTTGGCCAGAAACTTACAAATTTACACCTTTCAGTGTGTGGTGGACTGATAGCAGGTTGTAAAAGAATGGTTAGTGTTTTGTGGAGCTTTCTCTGCTTTGAGTGCTCTACAGTGACCACAATGTTATGGAAGAAGTTGAAGATGAAGATTATCACAATTATAGAGAAAACAAGGGAAAGAGGTGCAGTCACCAGAGAGCATCTAGTAGTAAATATCTTACTTAAGGCTATGGAACTTTAGGTGCATGCAAAAACCCTCCGCTTCATGTGAAATTCTTAGTGGTCACTCAACTTCCACACGCATAAATATATGGACTCAAGGCTAAAGTGCAAATGCAATGAGTCATAAATACCACGTGTAAAGGCAAAAGGCAACTATGTGACAACACAATACTGAAATGTTCATCAAGGGATAAACAATATACAATAATGCTTTAACGCCCAGTTTTCTCAACCAGAGAACTCCCAAGCAAAAACTCTATTGGAACTTGTGAACTTCGACTGTCCATTGATTTAATGCTAGAATTTAGTTCTGAGGTCCAAAGAATGTAGTTATTACATCAACGCACTTTATATATCATTAAGACAGATGGATGCTAGAGCTTTGATTGTATGTGAGCATATTTCAGCTAGAAGTTCATTCTACTTAGCCCAATTGCCAGATTAAAATTTCTTATATAAGAACATTCTAGACCACATCACAGAGCTTTACATTAACAGCAATGAATAATCATGTGAACAAGCAAACGCTCCATCTCTTCAAACTCAAAACCACAAGGAAGCCTATTCAAGTTAATGCTCTATAGAATCTTCACATTGTTGAACAACCAGATAACTGTGCACTCTATCTTCTCCTTTGCAGATTTCATAAGATAAATTGTTCTGATCCAAGATGCTCCAATCTCAAAATGCTCACTCCTCAACGACATCAAAATGATTATATAAATAAACCCAGTTGTGTTCAAATTAATCCTACACTTGGCCTCAATTACGCACCAAACTTACAAATCTAAAGAAGACCCTAGGTTCCTTGAAAAATATTTTTTTTAAAAAACTATAATAAGAAGAAGTAACCAAAACCTTAACATCAGCATATTTCTTTCCTACGAAAAATATTATGATCTTAATGATGAGGAATAAACAAATACATTAAATCACACGTGTCCATTTAAAAATATATGCTCACTTCGAAAGTAACAGTGAATTTACTTGAATGGCACGGGCAGTAGCCATAGTTGTATGCTCATCAAGTAATTCAAGTAATGCCTTAAATATATTTTTATCTTTCATCTGATGCAGCTTTTGAAAACATTCCTCAGCTTTAGAAGAGTCAGCAAAGGCAGTTGACATCTTGACAAAGGATGCTAGAATTGGCTTGTGAAATTCTTCTCCAACATTCTCCTGGAAGAACATGTAACCAAAATCTAAGAAGCCTTAAAAAAGACGAATAAAGAAGAAACCTCAATTTGAGTACTTTTCCTCCGTAGTTACACCATAATGCATTAGCTAAAAGATTATTGAAGAATAAAATTGATTAAAGTTGTGTCAAGTGCCTAAAATTACTATAGTTAACTCTTGTCCATCATTAGATCATATGGACACCAGCATGCACAATGAAGAAGATCGTTGCACAGAGCTTCATAATAAATAATAAGAAAAGAGAAGGAAGAAAAAGAAATTGTATCACTAGGAGCATCTCTGTGAATGCATTCACTAAAACTTAGAAGATGCTATTTAAGCTACCACTCTCCCGAGAGAATGGAAAGAGCCTGTTACTAGCAAAAGTTAAATCTATGAATGAATTCACTATATTCTATCAGTTTCAGTTTCCCTTCAATTGAATGGAAGCCCAACATTTGTCCTAGATATTTATTTTAGTCCATGAACCAAAAAGTAAACAAGGAACAGTATCAAAATAAAAAATAGAGGGTTGTCTAGTATGTCCTAGAATTCACTCTTTTACCCTACATCTAAGAGCTCTCATTTGTCATTGAGGCCTAGCTCAGTGGTAAAGTGGGGAAGTGGGTTAGCGGAGGTCCGAGGTTTAAGTTACACACGTCCTAGCATTTGGTCATCCAACATCTAACAGCTCTTGTTTGCCATTGAAGCCTAACTCAGTATTAAAGTGGGGGATTGGGTTATGTGAGATCCAAGGTTGAAGACTAGGCTATGGCCTCATTCACACGCACGACGTGCACGAGAGAGAGATTACCTTTCCTTTTTCTCGAAGATCCAGATATGTCCGCATTTCCATCTGCA
Source organism: Agave tequilana (assembly GCA_038442645.1). Lineage (NCBI taxonomy): Eukaryota > Viridiplantae > Streptophyta > Magnoliopsida > Asparagales > Asparagaceae > Agave > Agave tequilana. Next base: position 204,847 of record JAVJIF010007690.1, read on the forward strand.
GCCTATAATCATGAAGTTTCCTTGATCAGAAGGAACCAAACAAAAATTGAGCTGTTGAGTTTTAGACAACACAAAGTATACCTCCGCTTTTGAGATAGTATGGAGTTCAAAGCCCTAATATGGGGCAGGGTGAAAAGTGTGAAAAAAGCAATCCAATGTGCAGCCCTCTCTTTCACAGAAAGTGAAGGTGGGAAGAGATGCTCTGCAAGCACGAGTTCCATGTTTTGGGGCCTATATAAATTCCAATCAATTTTAGCATAACATATATTTACATTTATGCATATATACAAAGAAGAAAACCAGACCTGAACTCTTTACAGTCTTTGTCGAAGCAGAGAATTAAAATTCTACAGGGAATTTGTTCATAATGATCATTAAGCAAGAGAAGTCCCTTCGAACAATTATCACAGTACACTCGATAAAGCTCCAGCAACTTTTGCAAGGTACTCTTTCTGACAGAAACCTGCCGGAAAATGCACAGGTTTGGGATGAAAATTAGAAGAAATAATAAGAATAGGACTCAACTAACATCCTTGTCACCATCCAAGCGTTTAACATCAAAATGGTGGTCAAGAAAAAGTAGGTCAAGATAGCTCCATAATAAGCCTAATTAAATTTTTGCAGCTGCCAGTCAACCTGACATCAGCCCTTTACGAAGGGGTTTCAAATTCGTCAATGAAAAATCATGGTGATTTAGAAGGGTTTGCCACCAATCATAGAAGAGCAGTTGGCAGGTAGGAAGAGTTTCCGTAATGTGAATTAGGCTTACACAATTGGGAGATAAACCTCCAATTTCCAAAGACTCGAGAAAGGTCTAGAAAGAAGGGGGAACATGACATAAGTTCACTAGCGAGAGCTGTATACCAGCTCCCCTGACCAATATAATCAAAAGGAATCAGTATTAAATAAAGAATAAAACCTAGGCACAAATACCTTCTTGTCACGAAGTCGTTCAACAGATTGCAACACTAATTCAGATGGAAAGCATGTTAAGTTAGATTTTGCCAGATCACACACTGCTATCACAGCTTGAGTTCTCACTTTATCATCAAAATCCAATAGCCTCCCTCCAAGAGCAGCTGTCAACAGCCATGAAACAGCTGTAAGAGCAGTGTATCAAAACATTCAAAAGAATATTATTAACAGTAATTTGATCTTACCAAGAATATCACGTGTTTCATTCCGAGAGGAATTGGCCATATAGCAGGCTTTAGCACATTCTATTGCAGCCAGTCTAACTTCTGAGGATTTGTCTGAGAATCTTTTCAAAAACTCCACAAAGACTAATCGATATTCCTCACCAACACTGAGTTTAGATACAGCGAGAAGCTTTCCAATTAAATGAACTGCCTCTAAGCGGACATCCACCTGATCAGTCTGCCACAATGCAGCCATATAAAAATTTGAGCGAAGAAGAAAGACATGAACTGATAAAAATAAGAGGGTCATGTCTCAACTTCAACACCAAGAAGAGAATAACATACTAGCAATTCTTGAGTCAAATTCGGAATGACAGCATTAAGAATCTGTGGGGCACATTGAAATATTTTCAATGTTATCTCATGGTAAGATTTTCTCAGTTCATTTCCATAAGCATCTTTGTCCAATATGCATAATGTTAAAAATTCACAAATTGACTGCTCCAACATTCCCGCACAGTTTGAATGACAGCAACAGCAAGACGGGAGGATGCACCCTGCGAACATAATCAAATGTGACCAACTCGCCAAATGGCACTCATTTTTTCCCATTACTCCAAAGGCATTCTTTTTGAAAATCTAAAATAATTATAAAAAGACAAATACATATTTCCTGCATAAACAGTTGGGAAAAAAGTCCAGTATATAAAGAAACCAATTATAAATTTATAATTATAGACTCGGTGCTCAAAATAACATGTAAGAAACATGTCTGAGCCAAAAACCAGAAAATAATAGTAATAAACAGCCGTAATATACTAGCAATGTTTCCGAAAGAGTTGTGAACTCCCATGACCTGAAGCCAGTCTAGCCAGTAATCTAGGGTCACTGTCTCTTAAACATTCAACATCCACTATAAAATCTATAACTAGAAATTCCACAAGCTCGCCTAAATTTCATTTCAGTTTGTCCTTCAGAAGAATTCCATTGAAAAACAAAAGAATGAGAAGAGCAACGGCATAAATGAAGTCAAAGTGCACTCTGGAGCATTTAGTAATAGTTTGTTAATATAACATATGACTATAAATACCCCCAGCAAAAATATTGGATGATCAAATATAAATTATATCAAAAAATAATAGTAGAGGGTGACACTAAGGGAACTTGATTTGAAGAAATATATGCAAAATATATTATTCAAGAAAACAATAAAAAAAGTTGAGATTTAAAAGAACTTTTAGAAGCCTAATTGAGAATACAGTATTCCTGTTAATCAACCAACAGTGAATTAACAAAATGCTATTAATATTTTAGTACCTCCCACATCTTAAGATGGTGCGATTAGTTTCAACTTGAGTACATTCTAGACTTCTAGTGTTCAAAAATCACTTTGCACATTCAAAAACTATAAGAAAGGCCTCAAGAAGAGAGCAGAACCGGTACAAGATATAGGATACAGCATTGAGTTGCATCTAAGTGAAACTGAAGAATGGTTTTACAGATTAACAGCTGAAGCCGCTTTCATCAGTTAAGACATTAGACAACAAGAAAAAGAGACAACCAGCAACCAGTCTGTATTATCAAGCCATGGTAACATGATGTCATAAACTCCGCCAGTGCACCGTTCACTGCATGTCCCAAGCCAGGATAAAAGAGGAGGGTTGTGGTAGGCCTGTGACAGCCAACATAAAACACTGTCACACACTATGAACATGAACCAAGAACTAAATTTTGTTGGGGTGTTCTCTATTGAGCAGTGCGCTACATCGGAGCCTGAGTGCAGTGAAAAGTGCGCAAGAGTTGCTAGGTCGTCGTTCAGAAGTGACGTGCCACTTCGGCGCTTGGATGCGGCATCAAATGAGCAAGGGTTCGCACACTTTAATGAGCGAGTGAGGGCAAAAAAATTAGTTCATGAATATAGGATTTAGTTAGCATCGTGAAACATAAGTTCTCTTACAGGTACATTAGCAGAGCTAGTTGATGCATGGATTGAAGAGAAGTTAGCATTTGTGTGTGCGGTAGACTAAGTGGGTAGGTAAAAAAGCTAGACTTATAAAGCCTTAGGGTTATAAAATTTGGTATACTGATAGAGATAGAAATCGTAATGGGGTGGGTGTGATCAAAGATAAACAGTTGCTTGAGAATGTAGTGGAGGTTAGGACGAAAAGTGATTGAATTTTGCTAGTTAAACTTATTTTGGGTAGGGAGATTCTTAATGTAATTAGTGCTTATGCACTACAAGTAAGACTTGAGTCTAATAAGCGTCAATTTTGAGAGGATTTAGATGAGATAGTGCAAGGGATATCCATTAGAGAAAAACTTTTCATAGATGGTGACCTCAATGGGCATATAGGAACTAATCGTTATGGGTTCGATAGTGTATATGGAGGATTTGGTTTTAGAGAAAGAAATGAACCAAGTAACTCGATTCTAGATTTTGCTTTATCTTATGATTTGATCTTAGCGAATACATGGTTTAGGAAGAGAGCCTCTCCCTTGATCACTTTTAAAAGTGAATCAAGTGCCAGCCAAATAGATTTGTTTTTAATTAGAAGAGTAGATAAAGGTAGTTGCATCGATTGTATGATAGTACCGGGTAAAAGTGTAGTAACCCAACATAGACTCTTAGTTTTAGATGTTCAGATTAGAAGAAAATTTAGAAAGATTAAACGTAAGTTAGATTTTAAGATTAAGTGGTGGCGGCTAAAAGAAGGTAACCAAGAAATCTTTGTAAATCGAGTGGTACAAGAAGCAGATTGGAAGGCCCAAGATGATCCAATACAACATGGAACAAAATGGCTAGCTGCATTAAGAGGATAGTTAAAGATGTACTTGGTGAGTCAAGGGGTGGTGCTCCACCATGTAAGAATACATCATGATGGAATGAAGAGGTAAAAGCTGTCATTAAGATCAAACGGGACTCTTATAAAGATTTGATGATGGAGTGAGTTTTGAGAGGTATAAGCTAAGCCAAAAAGGAGGCTAAGAGAGTTGTTCAGAATGCAAGAGCTAAAGTGTACAAAGAAGTGTACGAGAAGTTGAACACCAAAGAGGTTAAAAAATATATATATATATATATATATATATATATATATAATTGCTCGAATAAGAGAGATTAGAGACTTATGTAATGTAAGGCATCTCAAAGATGAGGATTAGAAGGTTTTAGTTTGAGATGAAGAAATCAAGAAAAGATGAAAAGAGTATTTTAACAAATTATTTAATGGTAGTTCTACTCAAGATTTGGGTGACCTTACCATTTAGTGTCAGGATAGGAACCGTAAATTTATGCACAGAATTACCAATCTAAAATTAAAGAAGCCTTGAAGAAAATAAAATAAAGGAAAGTTGTTGGCCCGGATGGAATTCCTATTGAGGTATGGAGATGCCTAGGAGAGATGGGTGTGAGATGGCTGACAAACCTTTTTAACAAGATCTAGCTAACTAAAAAGATGTCAAATGAGTGAAGAAAGAGTACCCTAGTACCTCTGTATAAGCACAAGGGTGATATTCAGAGTTGTTCAAACTACCGTGAAATAAAACTCATATATGATATATCACACCATGAAGTTTTGGGAAAGGGTAATTGAATACAGGTTAAGGCAGAATGATAAAATATCAGAGAATCAGTTTGGGTTCATGCCAGGGAGATCGACAACAGAGGCTATTCGTTTTCTTCGTCAACTTATAAAGCGATTTGAGAGGAGAAAAAATTTGCATATGATCTTTATTGGTTTAGAAAAAGCTTATGATAAAGTGCTAAGAGAGGTATTATGGTGGACATTAATGAAGAAGGGAGTTCCCATCAAATATATTGCCATAATCAAGGACATGTACGATGGAGCAGTGACAAATATCGGAACTTGTAAAAGCCTAACAAGTGATTTTTTTATCACAATTGGATTACATCAAGAATTTGCATTGAATCCATTCTTATTTGCCATAGTGATGGATGAGCTTACTAGATCTATTCAGAATGAGATAGCGTAGTGTATGTTATTTGCTACTGATATTGTCCTGGTCGATGAGACGAGAACTGGGATAAATGTCAAATTTGAGCTATGGAGACAAACTCTAGAATTTCAAGGTTTTAAATTAAGTAGGTCCAAAACGGAGTACCTGGAGTGCAAATTCAGTAAACAGAAGATCCGAGATTATAGTATTGTGACACTAGACGGGCAAGAGATACCGATGAGCAGTCTGTTTAGGTCATGGTTCACAATCGCGATCTCGGCCGTCGACTCGATGGGCACTGAGACGGATCAGTCTCGGCGACTCAGATCGGTCTCAGGCAATACGCGCAAAACGCTACATAGAAAGCTAAAAAAATTCTGAAAAAATCACGACAAATCTTAAAAAAATATAGACATCCACATTCATGTATCACATATCGAAAACATATCACCTAGAACACTAAACATAAAGCGAAAGTATAAATACACGTGTTGTCAGTAGAAGCATATCAAAATACATGCACAATATAGTAGATTGCACAAATTACATTCATAAATACATACTAATGTAGTTATTTTCACATTAAATTGTGATGAGGCACAAAATCATCATCATAATCATCTCTGCGGTAAGTAGACAAACCAATGCTAGAGCTCGTAGATCCCTCAAGTTGTGGTCTGTAGTCATGGACATATGTCACACCATAATGTTGGCCTGATGTCAAACTCAACATTTGCATATGATTTTCAAGACTATAAGTTCCTCCATCAGTACTATTTTTGCCCTCATTATTGTCATCATCACCACAATCGCCATCACGCCATCACTGTCATCATTATCATCATCATTTTCACCATCATCACTACTAGAACTGGATAAAATCCTCACAGCTTCACCAACACCATCATCTGCTTCTCTTATACCTCGGAGGGGGGAGAGAGGGAAGAGGGGAAACAGGAAGAGAGAGGGAGGGGGAGGTTAAAGAGACAGAGAGAGATATGAGATGAAAAGGGAAAGAAAGAGAGAGGGAGAGAAAGAGAGGGGGTGAGAGAGGGAGAGGGAGAGGGAAGAGACAGAGAGAGAGAAACATCACCTGGGGCTGGGGAGGAGCGGCCGGCGGCGATCGGGCAGCTGCAGAGTCCAGATCTGAGCGGCGACGGTCGGGCAGCAACGGCGATCTCCAGATCCGAGCGAGAGAAAGGTAAGTTTTTTTCTTTTCTTTTTTTCTTTATACGCGTTCGTCACGGGTGAATATACGTTTCGAGCCAACTCGGTCGACTCGGCCGAGTCACGACCGATTCGGCCGTGAATCGGCCGAGTCGACCGAGTCAACTCTGATTCTCGGCCGAGTCGGTCTCCTCTGAGTTGAGTCGACCGATTCGTGACTCGGACTCATCTTGGAGCGGGGCCGAGACGGATACGACTCGGCTGACTCGTCTCCGACTCGGTCGAGTCTTTGAACCATAGTTTAGGTACTTAAGTTCTATTATCCAAAAGGATATAGAGATCATTAGTGATGTCAACCATAAGATCCAAGCCAGTTGATTAAAATGGAGGACGCAACAAGAGTGTTATGCGACCGTAACATCCCGTTATAACTGAAAAAAAGTTTTATCGAACTGCTATTAGGTCAGCTTTGTTATATGGCATGGAATGTTAGGCTATAAAGAGATATCATGCTCAAAAGATGAGTGTAGCAGAGATGCGCATGCTTCATTGGATGTGTGGTAAAACGAGGAGAGATAAGATGACAAATGAGGATATTCTTACTAAGATAGGCATAGCCTCCATAGAAGAGAAAATGAGAGAACATCACCAACGATAGTTTGGTCATGTTCGACATAGACCTACAGATGCGTCAGTCCGGCGAGTATAACTTATCAACTTAGAGCAAGTTAAAAGAGCAAAGGAGAGACCGAAGAAAACATGGATGAAGTGAAACGACAAGAAATAGAGCCTAAAGGTCTTAATGAAGGCATATTGCTCGCTAGGAATGAGTGAAGAAAGCTGATCCATGTGCCCAACCCTGCGTAATTCTCTTTGGGTTCATGTAGCCTACCCCCAAATACCTAAGATAAATGGTTTAGTTGTTGTTGTTGGTAACATGATGTCATACCAAAAAGATTGATAAGAATTTATCCAATGTTATTGCACATCAATAATCTGATTTTCTCTGCACGATAAGTACGTAAAACAGAAATAAATTGGTGATAAAGAATATAGGCCTCACATAAAAAGATCCTGTCTTTGTATACCCAAATCTTTATTTCTGAATCAAGATAGGCCAAGAAAAGCTTATATTAAATAAAATTCTAGAAGAGTAGAACCCCCATGCATTTTTTCCTTTTATATTTGCGACATTTTTCCCTTTATTTTCGTGAAGACAAGAGTCAAGGCCCAAATATTGTGTTATTTAGCACTTGATGTAACACACCGTTCTCGGATTACGTGCTTAGTTCCGTATTCAGATTCTCGATCGTATTTTTTTGATTTACTACCCGTATTTATTTTTGTTTTATGAATATTTATGCGATCGTTTTGCATTGGATCCAGATTCGTGAAGCCCTAGTCTAAACGGGGGACCCGATCCCAGTATACTATTGATTTGACTTTTCTGGCAGTCAGATTTGACCGATTTCAGTTTCAACCATCATTTTCTAATATTTTAAATTTTTCATGATTTTTTGAAATCTTTCCGAATTAAATTGCAAAATCTTCAAAATCGGTGCCGACCAGTGTCACTGGTCGATTCCAGAAATTTTAATTTACAAATGGAGTCGAATTTCTAAAATCCGCTTTCACATTATTTCTTAAAATCACATTTTCTAGCTTAATATATTTTTAAAGAATTTTCTGAATTTATCAAAACTCGGTCGGATTTGGTGTCGGCCAGTATCGCTGGTTGATTTCAGGATTTTTAATCTGAAAACGAGATTTTATTTCTGAAAACTGATTTCATATTATTTTTCAGCATAATATTTTCCACCTCTGAGTATTTTTGGGGATTTTTTAGGAACAGACAATATTTTTTGATATTATTAAAATAATTATTTTTGGAATCTTCTCATTTCTTTCTTTCTTTTCCTTTTCTTTTTCCCCCCAACCCACCTGCCGACCCACTTCCCCCACATGGGCCGGTCACCATCCCCCTCCCTTCTACTCTCTTTCTTTTTCTTTTTCTTTTTCTTTTTCTTTCTCCTTCTCTTCCTCACTTCCTCTCTCCACCACCGACGGCTCCCTCTTCCCCGACCACCACGCCGGCGACGTCTATGGTCGGCGGCGGGCCCGAGCTCCAATCACTTCCCTAAATCCTCCTCCTTTAAGAACTCCCCACATCATCTCTTCCCTCTCTCAATCCCATCTCATTTCTTCACCATTTTCTTCTAATTTCACCTCTCCATCTCCCTAATCCGGCCATCCACCACCCTAATCAAACTCCCACAACCTCCAATTTCACTTCCCCATCTCTAATTTCACCTCCCTTCCC